>NJDD01010845.1:19788-39901 GCA_002245505.1 Calephelis nemesis
CTGGTATGAAAGTCATGCAGAATTTGTAAACATGAATCATGATACCAATGAATTGGATCATGGATTTCATTATCTTCCACGAATTAATGATATTAATAATTAATGATACCGTACATAATGGGTTCAATAACTCATTTCATAAAATACCGGACAAGTATTACGCAACTTATGACAAGGTCATAAGTTGCGTAATACTTGTCCGAGTGTTCTGTGTAGACTAGACTACAAGATTTACTACTACTTTACTTTACCACAAGATTTAGTGTAGTGTTTTTATGTTGATGTTACTTTTTATATGAAAACGCGAGCTATCACATTCTGATCATGACCTATAGACACTATGGATGTTATAGGTGCGTCGCTGTCATTTTGCGGGGATGTAAGGGGTATCGTGCGAGTCTACTGCTATGTCATATAGAAACTTGACATAATGGCGAAAGGAATAATGAGGCGATCGATTTCTACCTGATTTTTCTGCATAGTACTTTCCAACAGTGGCAATGACCCACTTAATCTATGCTCGTCTCTTACAATCAGCCAAAAACATGGTCGTATACACGTATACTCGGACCTAAAAAACCACGATGGAAAAAACAAGTGCTTAATGCTTGCTAAGTAAAAGCAGAGGAAGATAACACATTGTATCACTTTAGATAGTTATTGGCAATCTGGTATGCGATAACCAGTTCACCATGTCACGATGCCAATCTATGTCACTTGATAAACTATTTGAATGACATTTCGGACGTGACATCGGTTTGACACTTGCAATTAGCGAAATATTGAAAAATAGGAACGACACACATTTGTCATTTTGTTTTTTAAGTAAGCTTCACACCCGTATTTCTGAAGATGTGAGCAGAGGTACACTCAGGGCTATTAGACCAAGCTACTACTTAGTCCCATAATGTGGGTAAACTATTTCAAAGACGTTTCGGACGTGGCATCGGTTTGATGACATTAGCGAAATATTGGAAAACAGGAATCACACACGTTTGTCATTTTGATTTTTAAGTAAGCTTTACACCCGTATCCCTGAAGGCTAGGCCTAGGTTACTAGGTGGTAGAGTTTTGCGACTCGGCCGGATTGGTACCACTGCCTTACCTATTCATGCTGCCATAACGTCAGTGGTTGCCGTTCGGAGGATAAGGTTTCCGGTAAACTTACTTTTGCTCGAGGACTAACATCCCGGCCTCAGGTTGGCTAAGCACCATTATCACCGTTAGTTTCTTATCCTCAGGAAATCAGTCTGCTTGTTTGCTTTCTAGTATTATAAAAAAATAAAAAAATAGACGTGAGCAGAGGTACAATCAGGACTCTCACGATTAAATCAAGCTACTACTTAGTCCCACAATGTGGCTTCAAGGTGGTCAACCTACCGGCAACCGCGCTTTGGTTTATTAAAAAAAATAAAAATGATATTTCTAAATGTCCGATCCGACCGAACCCGAGACTTCATATAGTCAACACTAATTGCGGACAACTAGACTGCAGAGGAGATATATATATTTTTTAATAAATAGAAAATCATACTTGGGATGATACCCAAAGGTATATGTGCTTAGATAAGAAATAACTTATAATATCAATAAAGCAATTGACGAAAATTGAGACGATCCACCCGGGTTGTTGCCACCACTATCTAATCCTGTCGCTAAAACATCAGTACTCGCTATCGTCGTTTTCGAGGTCGGACGGTAGAGTAGACAGTGAAATGGGTCAAAGTGTTAGATACTTCTTAGCTCAGCGTCAGGTTTGCTATCCAGCATTAATATCAAGCTCTACTTATGCACTTTTTTTAGACAGTTGGGTTCTAAGTAAGGAGGTTTCACTTTGCAGCTTTAGATCAAGGCGGCGAACCTTTTAAAGAGTCTTACGTCAAAACCAGTAGTAGAAACCGAATTTAACTTCACACGGTGAAAATTATTTCAACTCTATGCTCGCTGTTTGACTCTTCAAACAGGTTTCTAAATTTGATATATGTACATACACGAGTTTTTAAGTAAATCGGGTCTATTCGCTCGTCGCAGTATGAGCATCTTAAGATATAAATCCAAATAAAACAATTTAATTTGCAATTTTGCGCCAAAAAAATGTATACGATTTATGGGGTGACAAAGCAGTCAAAATAGTGGACTAGTGTGCCTATGAATTGGACTAGTGTGCATATGAATGAATTGGACTTACCATATTATATATCCAGCTACACACAATACTAAACTGTTTTATTAGCACCAACAAAACACACACTGCTAAAAACTGAACGTACGTTTCGCTTCGTAACCGAAGCATCATCAGGAGATTCGATTGCACTCCAAAAAGGTCGAGCAGATACTATTTGGCCTGTTTTGTCACGCCATAATACTTATACATTTTTTGGCGGAAAATGGCAAATTAAATAATTTTATATGGATCTAAGTATGGATTTCCGCAAAGTAACGCATTCTTCTATGAATTTTCTTAAGATATAAGTTTACTTGCATTTCGTACACCAGTGCGTCTTCTGTACGAATTACTATTAGTTACGTAATCTGGATGCAATTTTCATAAAAAGATACTGTATGTATGTAGGTATATGTATTTGGTTTTTCATTATCATTTGTACCACACGTGACACGATGAAACCTACTTAAAATTTAATTTGCGTAGCGGTGGAGGGAATTCTATAGGTAAAATATTTAACATTTTTGATTTTGAAGAAACTGATGTCGCGGCATTACTAAAAATGTAACAAAAAAAACATACGTGTTAAGACCGCTATTATTTTACAGGTTTGGTGTATTTGAACAGGCGAAATTATACATGATAAAGGATAATGGTACGTTAAGCAACACGGGTAAGCTGACCTGCGGTCTGGCCGCTGGTGTCGCTGAAGCGGTCTTCGCCGTCACCCCTATGGAAACGGTTAAAGTTAAATTTATAAATGACATGCGATTAGAGAAGCCCAGGTTCAGGGGGTTCTTCCACGGAGTGAGGACTATTGTTAGGGAAGAAGGTATGTGCGACATTCTGTTACTACTTGTGTAATGGTCGATTCAATTGTTATAATATTAATTATTATATATGAATCCTCCAGTGTTACCATTGGCAGATTGACTAAAAGTAATGAAGCGGTGCTTATAGTTATACAAAATGTTTAGAGTTTACCATTGGAAACGAACGACTGTATTTAGATTTTATAGTATTACTACAAAGAACAGTCATTCGTAATCAAAACGACTCGTTTCTTGAAAATAGGACCTGGGCCTTAGAGATCGACGCTAGGTGGAATTCCATTGCATACACACTTTTTTTAAATAACTCTTGTGGAGAAGTGCTCCTCAATACATTGCATTGTGTCGCGGAAAAGTATAAGTGGTAGTATAGAAGTGGGGTCAATATTTTTAAATATTTAAAGTATACCTACTTTAAAAAAATCGGTAACGAAAACTATATAAATCGCATCGTATTTTTATTTTTTTTAATTTTTTTAGCACTTGCCCTGTGCGTGGGATAAATTTCTATAAATTTTAAAGAAAGAAAAAATTTCGCCCCAGACAGGATTTGAACCTGTAACCCGTATAAATCGCACTTGTACATAAATAAATCAGACACATGATTTTGAAGCAGGCAACTTCATGATGTTTATTTTTGTGTAACAGATGCGCTACTTCATATTACAATTTCTGTGACTTTTGTGTGACGGATCTTAAATTTTCACTCTCATCATTTTTTCACAATGCGCCTAATGAAGTATATATACGTGTGTGTCTGAGGCATCATAGCTCCGAAACAAATGTATCGATTTCGATGCGGTTATTTTATTTGACAGCGAAGGTGATCCAGATGGTTTATCGCTAAAATTGATTTAAGTTTTGTTGGGGTTATGTACAATTTGTAATTTTATGATAATACTCTTATCATTCCAGCTTCATGTTGGATAAACTGTTTATATAATAATATGTATGTCAGTGTATGTGTTTGTTTGTTGACCTTAAAACATTAAAATCTAATTGTAGGTATCGGTGGCGTGTACAAAGGTGTGACCGCCACAATCATGAAGCAAGGGAGCAATCAAGCAATCAGATTCTTTGTCGTGGAATCGTTGCGAGATTGGTATAAAGGAGGAGATAGAGACAAGCCGGTGCCGAAATACATCGTTGGACTGTTCGGTGGAGTTGCAGGTGAGTCTACATACATATATGTTCTTACTAGCAGTTGACCGCGACTTGTTCACGCGTTGAGGTGATTTTTCGTGATAAGTGACGGAAACTAAAGATATTGCTGCTGTAAACGCTTCCCTAAATTTTGACCCGGGTTGCAAGCTACTACTACACGAAATTTGGTAAAAGTCCGTTCAGTAGTGTTGCATGTCAAATAAACTGACAAACATAAAAAATAACCCTTTTTGTAATAATCTTTTGTTTCGGGGTTTGTATCTTGTATACAATACGTAGCAATTACAATTTCAATGCCGTACAGTTACAGATGCAGATTTTGTTTTATATGTATAGGATTCAGTTTTATTTATGTTTAAAATGTATACTAGCTTTTCTGGCGAACTTCGTTCCGCCCGTTCAGTTTATATGGGCAAAATTTATACGTTTTTTTTCCCTTGTTTCCTCCATGTACCATGTGTGTCAAATGTACCATATTACGTCCATGTTCAGCCTAATCGGTTTAGCCGTTCTTGAGTTATAGTGTAGCTAACACGACTTTCCTTTATGTAATAACCAGCGGCCCTCCCCGGCTTTGCACGGTTATGAAACATACATGTAAACATTCCTCTTCAATCGTTCCATCTATTAAAAAACCGCATCACAATCCTTTGCGTAGTTTTAAAGATTTAAGCTACACAGAGACATAGGGACAGAGAAGCGACTTTGTTTTATACTATGTAGCGATAATATATAAATGATTTATCTTCCATTATTATTTATTCGTCGAGTTTTCATTGTTTTTAAGATGTATTCTGCTATTTGGGGCGGGCAAATTTCTTGAATATAGGTACTGGGTATATGTCGTGTAATGTCTCTCAGGTCTTCCAGGGTACCTACTATCCACATTCATTATGTACCTATCTGTTTAGTCAATCCTTCATCTGCCATTTTATACGCATGACCGATTTAACGGAGTATGTCCTTTCTCATTTTTATACCAAATTTTTTTTTGGATTCTACTTTCTCTTTGATCTCGCCGTTGTGAATGCGTTTGGCAATCTCTAATCATATATCATATATAATCAATATAAATCATTACACCTTCGTGGCAAATGCTATTACTACCTGTTGCCTGAATCTGAAACAAACAAATTCATTTGCACATTTTTTTCGGTGTATGTGATCAGTCAATATTTATTTTGTATTTATCAATGTGGTTAAACACCAGATGCCGTTGTTTGATTGGTCACTGCTCGAGGCCGGCCAAATTGGTAGCACGCTGTGGTGTCTTTTGATCTTTGTATTACCTATGTAAACATTTGTCAAACTACAAAAATTGGTCGGATATAAATTTTAGACAGCGTTTAGTTAAACAGGTGTCTAAATTGTTTTTGTTCCTGTGGTCTAGCGATCCGGCGTTGGGTTTGACTTCGTAAGGTCCCGGGTCCTTTTCCTGGGTCGGGCAACAAAAAGACAATGTGTTTTTCAAACTTTCTAATAACAATAATGTTGCTTGACCAATTTTGCTCATTCCTTTTTCTTGTGATAGTTATTGTCAGGAGAAGGTTTATGTAAAAAAGTCAGTATTTATACCTAGTTAGTACTAACGTCTGTCGGCTCAGCTAGTCCTATTGATATTATAAATGCGAAAGTTTGTAAGTATGATTGCGTGTTACTTCTTCACGCAATAACTGCTGAACGGATTTTCTTGGAATTTGGCACACACAAAAAGAATAATGTGAATTAACACATAGGATAGTTTTGTCCCGAAAAGAGTTCCTTTGGGACCACTGACCATGTGGGCAAGTCTGCGGGCAATAGCTAGTAATTTATATATCCAACTAGCATGTGCTTATAATATTCAAAAAAGTACCTAGCTTAAGTTATTATGCATGATAGAATATATTTTGTCATTGTACTTAAACGTTGGTAAGTCATTTAAATTAAAAAAAAAACGCCTCTGTTGTCTAGTAGTCCGGCGTCGGACTTGACTTCTTGAGGTCCCGGGTTTGACCCCTGGATCGGGCAACAATAACGTTGCCTGGAATTGGATATGTGCCTGATTGGCGATAGGTTTGCCACCTATTCACATTGTGGGACTTAGTGTCTTCGGTTAGACGTGGGTGCCTTGGTTGTGCCTCTATCTATCTCTTCGGGGATATGGTGAAGATATTTTACTTTAAAACATTAGTAAGCCATTTAAATAAATAGAACTTATACTGCGACGCTCGTATAACATCTATGATATCTATAGGCCAATTTTGTCTCTTACCATCAGGAGCGTCGAGTGCTTGTTACTATTACACAAAAAACAACGAGAATAGGCAAATACCGCTATTTGCCTGTTTAAGACACAAAAAAATCACGTGTTTATAACATTTTCTAATAAAAAACCTTGTTTTTATTAAAAACGGGTGTTGTCAGGGATTAGCTAAGTGCCCGCTTGGCGATAGGCTTGCTACCTATCACATTCTAGGACTTAGTATAGCGGTTTGCCATAAAGATAGTTTTTATAACAAAAATTCTCTCAAACATCATATAGACTATGATATCAGATGAACTCAAGCTTATCTGATAAAGTTATCTGGACAGATAAAACAATCCGTATTTGGCATTACGTAATCTGTTCATAAAGTACGTGTTGTGTATATTTGCCCAGATCCATAACTACATATACAACACCAGGTCCAGTCTTCAAGCTCCATTGGGATCACATACTTAAGGTTCAGTCATCTGTTATGAAAAGCGTCAAAATTAGGCCGAGAACTATTGGACCTAGCTAGACCTCACGAGTACGACCCGGGAGTCGAAATCGAGACTTCATGTAGTCAATACCGAACCACTAGACCTCATACGATAAAACTTATTTGATTTTCATGAGAAACCCAATGAAAGGGTATCTGAGGAAGAAAATAATCTAAAATTAAACACCGCCTGATAGTAAAACTACAATTACTACTAATCAAATCAAAATTACAAGGCAACTTACTCGAAGAATTAAAAAACTTACAAAAATTTAACTCCAAAAAATCACGAATAATGCAATGAACATAATATAAAAAAGAATAAAAACTAAAACTTATTAGTTAAAAAATAAAATAGAGTACCATCACTTATTAACAACAATTTGTGACAAAGTTTTATAAATCTTGTTATATAAGTCAAAATTTATGTCAAAAAGTCACATATTTCATTAACGACTCTCCGTGTTGGTCCGGGCTTCTTTGCAGAATAGACCATCTGCCTTACTGTGCCAGGCAGCTCGTAAAAGGCGAGCACAGGCTTACCATCACTAACATCTGACTAGATGGTAGAGTTACGCAGCGACTCACCCGTATTGATACCACCGCCTTACCTATTCCTGCCGCCATAACGTCATGACGTGTTCTGGTTTGGAGGGTAAGGTAACCGGTAAACTTACTTTTGCTCGAGGCTTAACATTCCGGCCTCAGGTTGGCAACGCACCATTACGACCTTTGGCGTCTCTAGACGGCGGGAATTTCTCACCATCAGGAAATCCGTGATCCGGATGAACAAGGGGAAATTAAATACTTATAATTTCTTCATACATTTTTGTTGTATTCAAATTTTTAAATTTCAGGAGCTGCATCAGTCTTTGGAAACACTCCGATTGATGTAGTGAAGACTAGAATGCAAGGTCTGGAAGCCTCGAAATACAAAAGCACCTGGGACTGCTTTATCAAGACCTGGAAGCACGAAGGTCCACTCGCCTTCTACAAAGGAACTGTTCCTAGACTCAGTCGAGTCGTCTTCGATGTGGCCATAACGTTCACGATTTACGACAGCATCATGGACGTGTTCAACTATGTCTGGAAGTAGGTAGGTTAGTGTAATGTTAAGTACATTAGCACTTGATATTCCGGGGACCTCAAGCATACTAATTTTTAACAATTTTTAAATTATAAGTAGAAATTATTTTTTTTACATTAAATATTTACCCTTAAATGTGCTCAAAAAATTAACGTTGACAAAAAAAAAAAGCTTTGAGCATGCAAGTGATTGTGTTAATGAATTTTCTGGCTTGAGTCCTTAGCAATAGCTATATTAATAAATGGTGCCGATTCTGCTGTGTATCTAAATTTTTATGTTATGTTATCTTCTTTTAACTTCAGAAAAAGTAACACTCGAAAATGTAGTACTGCCAAATGTATGCACAAGACTTTTTAAATGTCCTTTATAGAAAAAAATAGGGATTTTACAGTGCGTCTTCATCAATCGACTGATATTAGCGTTCCTAAACTGCCCTCCATTTTACTTTTTAGAAACGTTTTAGAAACGTGTGTATCTAAATTTTTATGTTATGTTATCTTCTTTTAACTTCAGAAAAAGTAACACTCGAAAATGTAGTACTGCCAAATGTATGCACAAGACTTTTTAAATGTCCTTTATAGAAAAAAATAGGGATTTTATAGTGCGTCTTTATCAATCGACTGATATTAGCGTTCCTAAACTGCCCTCCATTTTACTTTTTAGAAACGTTTTAAAAAACCATTACTGTGGCTGTTTGAACTTTGACAACTATTTGACATATTATAACTTCGTAGTGGTATCATTTTTTTAGTCATTGTTCAAATGAATTGACGAAATATTTCTCGTTTTTTAAATGTTTTTTTTTTATTGAAAAACAAAAGAGTTTTATTACAAATAATCCAATGGTTCCAAAGTTTAGTGGCAGCAAAATTAACTTTACTTACTATTGAGAAGATATGTGTTATTTTTCCTCAAGGAAACTGAATGTTACGTGTAACTATGACCGCGATAGGGAGTTTAAAATATGTTTGTGCCAACTGATGATGTTCACTGCTTATGACACACACTATGCAATGGTCATATACAAGAATAATGTATATTTTAATTTATTTAGTCAAGTTGAAAATTTTATTTTGACAATGACATCATTATGTCGGTGCTGTCACTGGAACTTTGACGTTTATGCAATTTGAATCGTATTGCAGTTTGACGCATCCGTTTTTTATCCAAAGATTCGCAGGTTTAGACTGCTAAACGCATTAACCTTTTTTTTATAACAAAGAGTATAACTGTGGGTTATCGAAATGGCCCTTGAAGCGTTTTCCAACATCGTAGATTTTTAGTTGTGACGCATATTATATATTGGAAACGAAAACACTATTTATTAATTAACATATTTATTTGATATTTACAAAGTTTTCAATATTCAGATAATATTAAAAAAAGTAAGGAAAAAATGTTACTGGAAAGAGACACATTTTTATACAGGGCAAAGTAAAAGTTATGGTTTAATTTATATATTATATAAGTAAAATATATATCATTATATGTATATTTTAAATGATAGTCACATTTAAATAATGTAACCTAATTTATGTAAAATGTGTGTTAGAATAACGCGCACGGTGTTAGTAGAACCCTTATATGATCGAAGGTAGCTGCGTTTCTAAATAAAATATGGCCGACAAAGTTTTATGTTAAGAGCGCTCTCAGCACTTATCCAGACCACTTGACACTTTTGACCTCCCTAGTCCATACAATTTTTTAGAAAGAAACTGCAACGATATTTATTTTTAATGGCTAGGTAGCTCAGATGTTTAATTGTATATGTCCTTTGAATATCATTAAAATATAAGCCTTATGCTAGCAATGCACCTTTAACATGTCTTGTTTTTGTAAGTGTCCTGTGTTTTTTACAATAAAGAGATCCGTCTGCTAATTGCGACTGAAGTCAATTTTTCGTTGAACAAATGTAGAAAATAATGCATTTTTTTTTGTAAATTATGAGCGTCCAGGTATGGTAATGTTTGAATTTTCAGTTATTTTCGCTAGCATCAATAAGAAAAAGCAAAAGAAACGCCGCTGTTTTCGGTCATATTTAAATGGTCTCGTATGTGTATTGTACTTAGTGCAAGAAAAGTTTGACTATGAATGATTTTGCATTAGGTAATTCAGAGCCTAATGTTAAAGCACTTTGTAGTTTGGCCAATCTAATAGATCACATTTGACAATTAATTAAAGTATTAAATTTTTGTTGTTTACAATTTCTGAATTTCTGAATTAATTTATTAATTTTGTTTTATCACCTATGTGGTCTAGTGGTAGAGGCCGGAAGGCGTCGGACTTGACTTCTTGAGGTCCTGGGCTCGACCCCCGGGTCGGGCAACAAAAAAATGTATGTTTTAAATTTTCTAATTGAAAAACCGTTGCCTGGGATTAGACATGTGCCCGGTAGGCGATAGTCTATCTATCATGTTGTGGGACTCAATCTCTTTGGCTAGTCGTGGATGCCTTGGTTGTGCCTCTACCTACCCCTATAAACTATTAAAAAAAAGTTTATATAGTTATTGCAACCTCATGCAATTTTGCGATTCAATTAAGATAGATTTTTGCTCAGGTTGACATAATATGTCCAGTGTGATCTTTTAAATTGGCTATTCAGTAAAAGTAGTTTTCTATGTACAAACGTTTTGGTGATACAATAAATGTAGTATTGTGACCACATCGAAAATATATTTTTGTAGGACTACTATATATAATATATATTATACTTGTGAAATAATTTGAGAGCTAAATTCCTATTGTGAACTTTGTTTAAATAAATGTGTAAACAAATTTTAATGTAGGGTACTTGTGTTATTATTAAAATTACTGTTTTGCCTATTTTTATAGTGTTACCGACATGCAAGCCTAATCTAATTTATTTTTAAATACAAATTGCTAATAACAAATCATATTTGTTTGTTGTTATGTTTGTTCATTGTAAATGATTTTTTTATTTTTTTATTAAAGTGTTATATTTTCGATTTGTTTTTAAAACATTCAAATGTTACAGGGTTCATATATTTTGTTTAATACAACTTTTATACTAAGCATAATATTAAGTAAAAATTAAATGTTATTTGTAATGAATATCAACATTAAACAAAAATAAAATATGGATTGGCTACATTTTTCGACATAAGTGTCGTAGACAAAAAAACAGGTGTGATATTTCAGATTTTAAATACGATATACATAATTCGTTTATTTTGTGGTTATATCAATTTGTGAGAAATATTTACTTATTATTTTATATGGTTACTAGCTCTCAAATTATTTAGTCATACACATACAATGCTTTTATACATTTTTATATACTGACATTGTATATTTATAATAATTAATTTATTCCGATGTAATCGTGTATCAGGTTTACAGCAGGGTTTATTGTGAAAATTTATTTTTGATGTTATTTTGTTTTTTTTATATTTCTTTTGCATTTAATGGAATATTTTTATTTATTTTATGTATGGATAATGGTTATGTATAATTTAAGCAGTTACTAAAGTAGCAACGTTTGTTTTATGTTTTGTGATTTTTTCTATAACATTATTTAAGGTAAAAATATTTTTCTTAAGAAAGTCTTGAGTTTTTACAGATGATTGTTCAGATAGTTTTACTGAATATTTACGTACCCTTATTAAGTATTACAGTTTTGTATCGATATATTTCAAATGTCAATCCAGATTCTCTCAATTATTTTAAAAATAGATTAGTAATGTAACTGCAATGTATTGGTAAAAATTAAAGGCTTAAACACACGGCGCGCTGCGTTACCGTTGCGTCGACGTAATTCCGTCGTCACAAAACGCTCAGCGACTTTTGTAGTTGCATCGTTAATTCAAAGTTTATAAAGCGTCCTTGATTTATTTGAAAAAATAAACTTCTATGAAATGTTACGTCGTCGACTATATTGTAACCTCTTTACTAGTATTCATGGTATCAACTATCAACGAAAGATTATTTCATACGCGCGGTAATCGCACGTATTTGCTAATTCTTGTTAACAATCAAAACACCTTTGTTGTTTGGCATAAATTAATCTATCGCGTTTCCATTGCTGATTGCTAATTGGTAATATTAAGTTTAATGTGTACAGGTTTTTAGAAACTGAAAATTGACACTATTTTTTGCTTAAATGATACTGCAGAGCAATGTCACAGATTTCATTATTATACTATTTTTTATTTATTTAAATGATGAAGTAGTGCAAGAACGGCTAACATTAGTATAAAATTGATAGATGGATGTTCTGTTTTAAATAACACGACCATCCTTTTTTTTGATTTACAAAGCAGGCTGTATTAAGTAGTTTAAATATTGTTATTTAATTCTTGGTAAATAGGGAATCTCTTATAAGTTTTTCTTCCTGGTTGAGCAGTAAAGGAAAGCGCACATCTAATTTGAGTGGAGCGTACCGGGTTGGGGCGCTTCGCATTGCAAATTATACTTCGGCGGTCCGGGCCGCAACGTTTTGGCGGATTTCTGTTATTGCCAAAGTGTAAAGTAAAAAAATAGTCTTACTCGACGTTAAAATTGTCAAGTATGGAAAGTGGCGCCTCTTGTAGTTTTTTCATACAAAACTTTAGCGTTAAAATGTCATTAGCACTCTATGCACATTATTAATATCCTGATCTTTGGTGACTGTAGGCCGCATCGGGGAATGAGCACGGGGTGCCCCGCGGGAATCCGCCGCGGGGCGGACCGGCACAGTCTGCGTTGCGTCATGTATGAAATGTATGAATGCGATGTAGACGGACTATTGCGTGGCGATGCGCCCCGTCCTGGCCCATCCAAATGTGCACTATCCTTAACTGCGATAATTCTTCATTTTGAAAAAAATATGGTCTTATTGATTTGAAGAACAATTTATGTTTTTAAATTATTTTAATATTAAGTTATACTTCTGTTCCTGTGCAATCGCTTTAGACAGCAAAAAAAAAGCAGAATTATTAAGAAACAAATAAAATTTCTTTAAATATGGCATTTAATGCCGATTGGCCAATAAAGCCTAAAATATCTTAAAGTTTGGTAAAGTACTTTTATTAAAACTGAAAGAAAATACGTAGGTTAAACGTGGTTTTGGCGTCGGGATACTGTTAGGTTTACTGCTAGGCCTGCAGGGAGTTGCGATTGTGAAGGTATTGAATATAACCTTTATTTTTTCCTTATCTAAAAGCATTCAACAATACAGGATCAAAATAAATAGATCATATATTTAGAAATAATTTTATTTTTATACGTATGATTCCAAGTATGCTTTTAAACTAGCATTTCTTCTGTTTTTGCCTATTTGAGATCTCTCGGATCTTTTTTCATTATCTTCATGAAAATATAAAAATAATATTGAGGAATATGTAGAAGCAGTAATTCATATTTTTTTATTTTTAAAAAAGGAAAAATGTTGAATTACGAATTTCAACGATTTTTCCCCCCATTTTATACAATATGTTAAAACAAATACATGCACAACTGAAGTCTAACTAAGGTCTTTAGACAATTTATTGACGGTCAATTTTTGACTATAATATTATACACACATACATATCTTCACGCCAAGCCTCTTCAGGTAGACAGAGTGACAAATGTCGCGGTCACTGAGGAGACGCTTCTTCCACATACATTACTTTTTCCGAAGAAACACGCAGTTTTCGGAGACTCTTGACACTACCCTTGGATAGCCGAGCGATTAAATCGTGGAATGTCAACCTTGATCGTACCGGGTACTTATATCCATCCGTACTTTAATTGTATAACTGTTTTATCAATTTTCCATCTGCCATTCTTTCACATGACACATACGGAACATATTTTTGTAGTTATGGAACTATTGATTAATTTAATACATGCCTATACATACAATACATGCATATGACGCAAATAAGGCTATGATATATTTACCTTGCTATCTTTTTGATATACGAGAGATCTTAATAGGACATTCCTAAGATGTTTCTATTTTTTTATTGTTTATTTTGTTATGTGATTTAATTTGTTTAAAACATGCGTTGTCGTTATTTTGTGTTAATGGAAAATAAATTGTTAAACAATTTTAATGTGTCTGCTTTTATAACCTTATGATAAGGTCATTATATTTTCACCGAAAGATTTAATTAATTAATTTAAGAATTAATTTTTTCCCCGTGTTGGTCCTTTGCAGAATAGACCATCTGCCTTCCTTGCGAGGCAGCTCGCAAAAGGCGAGCATAGGCTTACCATCACTAACACCGTGACATCCGACTAGGTGGCAGAGTTTCGCAGCGACTCACCCGGATTGGTACCACCGAGGTTTTTGGTTATTGGTGCCAAACAGAGACTGTGATGTTAGACCTCGAGCAAAAGTAAGTTTACCGGCTACCTTACCCTCCGAACCGGAACACGTCATGATGTAATGGCGGTAGGAATAGGTAAGGCGGTGGTACCAATCCGGGTGAGTCGCTGCGAAACTCTACAACCTAGTCAGATGTCACGGTGTCAGTGACGGCAAGCCTACGCTCGCCTTTTACGAGCTGCCTGGCACAGGAAGGCAGATGGTCTATTCTGCAAAGAAGCTCGGATCAACACGTGGCAATGACCGCTGTTTCCACTTTCTTAGCTTCCGAAAACCAGACTTGAAAAAATAAATTAGCTAGGGGTGTTATAAAAAAAAAAAACAATTGAAACTCAATTTATTTTATAACACTTACCAGGTTAAAGAACAAAGTTTTTATGATAAAATGTACCAAATCTTTTAAATTCTTCAACCGATTTTAATTACTCTATTACCATAATGCATCCCTTTTATAATTCTTCCAACGTATATTTCAACAAATGTTTTAAAAAATGTACATGCATGTACGTAACAATATTAACGTATTTCATTTTTAATTCAGTTTAATCAAGTTTTGTACAAGGAACCAGTTAGATAGTTATATGTCTAAGACGGAGGAGTGAAAGGACGGAATCTCTGGGAATTTCCCTTAATAAATATGTAATGGTATAATATAACTCTGTTGAGTAGCAAATAATTTTATATGCTATGCTATATTTTTCTAATAAAACGAAAAGAAAAGAGATGGAACATTTTAAACATGTCTGATTAATCCAGACATGTCAACTTGTTAAGTTTTTAATCAACAGGAATAGAATAAGGTATGGCACATACACTCGGAATAGTGATACGAAATTCAACAAATTTGTGTACCTGATGCACGTCAGTATTTTTTCCGTGCGGAATTTGAGTGGATTTGTAAGGGTGGAAACGGGATTAAGAATGTATGTGGCGATCCTAAGACTGTAGAAATGTCATGTACAAAACAAATCTGACAGCATTATAGTTGTTTTGCCTCTTTCTATTATCGTCGTTGAAAAAAATAGCAATAACTTCAAATGAGTGGATGTGCAATAAAATTACCAGCACTATTTTATGTCTAGATTTATCTAGATTAAGGCTGTATATGTTTCAAATATGCCGAATTGTCCTTAAGAATATGTATCTAAATCTAGATTTTTGGGAACGGATAATTAACAATAACTTTTTGTCGGGTTCCACATGGATGAAAACATTGGTTGTAAACCTGGTTTGTATTCGTGTATAACGAAGATTTAATCAAAATTTTGATGTGATTTAAAGTTTCCACCAAGGCCACATTTGTGGAAGGCGTGATTGGGGTGTGATTTCAACCGTTTGGACGATGCTTAATAGTTTACGAAATTCTTTGTGTAGGTAAGTTTTGAAACCGAAATCGATTAACTAAATTTGACTCGATAGAAAAAAGACGTAAACTTTCACAAAAAACTCAATTTTCTTCGTTGGTAAAAAATTGTTAGGTACGTAGGTTCCTATTGATGATTTGTTTAGGTACCTACTGAAAAAAAGGCTTATCTTAGTAATGAAAACAAACTTTAAGTGCCGGCAGAAGTGAAAACTTGAATATTAACGTTGTGCATTTTTGATATTTAGGAACAATTTTGCACGAATTACTCCTATCAATATGAAACTACCATCATCTATGTGGTAGAATACAATATTCATTTATTGCGCCATTTTGCTAATTTTCGATAAAATCACGTGTCCTAACGCGAGTTTAGAAGTTTTTACCCATTAGAAAAAAAATGCGCAACGCCGTTAAAGAAGTTTTTACTTCAAAAACCCTTTCAATTAATGTCTTCGCACAATTATCGTAGATTTAAATGTAATTGTATTTCAGTTTCCAAACTTAAAAAATCAACAGTAATGAGAAATGCGAGCAGAATTTAAAACTAAAAGGTGTGTGTGCGCGATTCACACACGATAGAAATGAAACTTCAGTAAATCGATAAAAGAATGAGATGAATATATATTTGTGTCTCTTACCTGCAAAAGAATGAGATGAATATATATTTGTGTCTCTTACCTGTAGTTTTTCCGTTGCACCAGTTTTGAAATCACAACGATTCTAAAAAAGTTTCACTTCAACATTTTGGTTGAACTAGTGTTCACCAAAGAAACACATAAAAGTTAAAGTTAACTATACTTTTTTAAGGGTCTAATTTTAGACATTGATGCGGACGATTCGACATATTGGGACATATAGCGCCTTAACTTCCGTGTTTACAATTGTACCTATAAGCATTTTTGAAGTGAAACTTCTTTATCGAGGTTGGAAAAACATTTAGTGTAACATTTTTTCGTTACGCGTCACATATTTCCGTTACGCGCCATCTTTGTTCTCATCCCTACCACGCGTGATTCGAAGCATACTTTCTCCAGCGGAGTAGGGATTGGCAATAAACTTTATTTAACCAATTTCTGTAAAGTTGCATATTATAGTAAATTATTTTTTTGAGAGAAAACGTCATAAAGAAGTTTCACTTCTTACGAGTGTACGCTAGTACACGCACACATTTTTATTTTTATCGCTTTTAATCAATATCTAATTTCTTGAAAGATCCTTCAACACCTCCAAATATATCTGAAATAGTCTTCTGTTTGCCGGGTCGTAGCGCTTCGGTAACGCGCTTCTTATTTTCGTTATATATGAAGGCTTCATTATCTTGCAATTTTTTAAAGATCTCGTCTGAAAAAGGTAAAATTGTAACTTTTGACTAGTCCTGTACTGTA
The DNA here is from genome assembly GCA_002245505.1 of Calephelis nemesis. NCBI lineage: Eukaryota > Metazoa > Arthropoda > Insecta > Lepidoptera > Riodinidae > Calephelis > Calephelis nemesis. The sequence continues at coordinate 36,824 of NJDD01010845.1, forward strand.
TGTACCTAAATACATATCTTCACGACAAGTCTCTTACGGGATAGGAACGCCAAATGTCACGATCCTTGCCGACCTGGATGGCTACCTTCTTCACTCTCGGGCCAGAACATAACATTTTCATGGCATCAATTGCTGTGAACTTGCCTAAGTGAAACTATACATTGTTCAAAATCTTCGTTAGGATGTCAAATAATTTGTAAATAATAAATTATAACAATAAATTATCTTTATTTCACTTAAACCTACAAGAGGCACTTGTGACGCGTCTATACAATAATAAATCTGCCACCGGATCGGAACGCAGCCTCACACTGAGAAGATCTGGCAAGAAACTCAGCAGGCTTGTCTTTTTTTTTTGAAATATGTTTACAATAATAAGTGTAATTATACATTATATTTATAAGAGATTAGCATGAGGAGCAATTAATCCCAAGCTGTCTTATCAGCTATATATTCAATAACGTTATAATAACCCTTTTCATTGAATTTGTCACATTTCTTAAATTTATTAATTGGAAGTTCTTTCATATAATTGGGAAGTTTATTATAGAACTGTATACATTGGCCCATGAAAGAAAGGCTTACTCTGTGGAGACGAGAGAATATCTTTGAACTGAAAAGTAATAGACTCTATTGGTTGTCAACGACTTCAAATTTATACTTCGTACTTGTAAGATTGAACCAAAATCTTTTTTAAGGGTCAAATCCGCGCAAGACCAACTTCAATACATTAATACTTATAAATTACTTAGAACTGACCCCAAATTGTTTTTACAGATTGTTGAAAAAATGGTGTGCGTTACCCCAGCTAGAAAGTAGCACCTAGACTGATATGAGTGGGACAAATAATTAGTGGTCGATGTGCTGTAAATGTGCGTCGAATAAAAAATTTGTGCATGTTGTAGTTTTGGAAATAAACGGAAAAAACACTTCCAGCTGGGGTAACGTTACCCCAGCAAGAAAAATCGAAACTAACTATCGGAGAGTTAAAAATTTTGTATGAGCAGAGAGCTTATATTTGTGCAAATTTGTGCGCTAAAAATAAAATTTGTGCGTCTTTTGGTTTTCGAGATATTGCGTTTCCTGCTGCGGTAACGTTTTGCAAAATCGTGTATCTCAAAGACTATTATATGTGCGCATGTGGAATAAACACGCACAAATAGCTCCTAATTTGTGCGTATTTGTGACAATCATCTCTCATGATTACTTTTACAATCACAATTAGGAAATAATAGAGGTTAATAATCATACGTACAAGGTCTTTCATTTCATATAGTAACAGAATGCATTTTTAATTAGTTCCCTAAATTTAGTCATAGTTTAGTTATAAGTGTGACTGTACCTGCTATAATACGTTAAATAAAGAAGGTCATTAGTATGTATGAAAACGTCGCTTTTTTGTAGTCATTCGAATTTGGTCGGATAACCAGTGATTACGTTGCTCTTTCGATTTTTGTTTATATTTACTTAATGCGAAATATTTCACACTAGATATTTATCTTACATATTATTTGACTAAACGCACTAATTTTTTGTTAACACCTCAACATCTTAGGTTGAGACAGTAATTTGTGTAATCACGTCAAAGTTAGAACGCCGTTTTTTGACTTTAATTCATGTCATTCAAAAACGCATGTATGTATGCTTTTGATTTTTTTTATGGTAAATATACACGTTAAGAAAAACCGAATACAGTTTTCGGTGACCTTATGTATTTTCTCATTTAGGCACTACGATTTTTTTTGATTTTTGGAAAAACCGCGATTACTTGAAAACTATAGAATATTTTTTTAATCTAATTTTGTCACAAATACGCGAAAATTAAGAGCTATTTGTGCGTGTTTATTCCACATGCGCACATATAATAGTCTTTGAGATACACGATTTTGCAAAACGTTACCGCAATATCTCGAAAACCTGAAGACGCACAAATTTTATTTTTAGCGCACAAATTTGCACAAATATAAGCTCTCTGCTCATACAAAAATTTTAACTCTCCGATAATTAGTTTAGATTTTTCTTGCTAGGGTAACGTTACCCCAGCTGGAAGTGTTTTTTCCGTTTATTTCCAAAACGACAACATGCACAAATTTTTTATTCGACGCACATTTACAGCACATCGACCACTAATTATTTGTCCCACTCATATCAGTCTAGGTGCTACTTTCTAGCTGGGGTAACGCACACGAAAAAATGTTCACTTTCAGACATCGGGGCAGAGTTAGAAGTTTCCCCATCCCAGATCCTCTACCGTTCAGTTCCGAAAACATTTCTTACCATGAAGACACAACTCCTTAACCAATACTAACTAACCAACCAATAAGTAACTACCAATATCGTTATTTCATAACGGACATGGCTTAGAAACCTTCAAGAAAAGAGCGTACTCATTCTTAAAAGGTCGCTAACGCATCTGTGATATTGGTGTTGCGTGTTTCCGTAGGCGGCAATTATCACTTTCTATCAGGTCTTTCCTACTCTTTAAAAAAAACATTCTGGGCTTACCTTTACATTCTACTATAGTTTTATATTCTCCTCCAGCATCTTTCGGTAGTGCGCTTAAGGCCAAGAAACTTTCCAGCGTTTTGGAACCTGCAGTATGAATTTGCACTCGTTCGTATAATTCCTTTTTCAAAAACGGCTTTATCAACATTAGTACCTTATCGATGAAATTCGGCGCATTTAAGAAATGTATTCTCTGAAGTTTCACAAATAATGCTTCCTATAAATTAAGATAAACATTTACATAAATTAATTTTATTTTGGTTCTCATCAAATATCGTTAGCGTTTAATATTCACAAAGGTGTAATCTTTAAAATATATGTATTTTAAAAATAAAATATATACAGGGTTACAGTTTAAGGACCAGTAAAATTTTGACAGATGATTTGGAATCAATAACAGTTTCGATCTATGAAGTAATTAAAATAAAAAATTTTTTTTTTTTGTAATTTCAATCCTACACAAACAATAAATACATGGTTTTAACGTAAACAAAGTATTTAAATGATTTCCGTAATCGGATAGGCTGGTGCCGTCTCGACTCGACAGGTACGACATAGCTTGACAATAAGTGA
>NJDD01010845.1:42624-94256 GCA_002245505.1 Calephelis nemesis
TTGCGCCGTCGCGTTCGGTGACTCATCGTAACAGACGTGAGCGGGCGTTAAACTTTTTCAAGAGTGACTCCGAGCCACAACCTAATTTAAGACGTTGTCACGTCAATATTTCCCAAACCAACTAAATTGTGACAGTAGGTTACTACTTCTACACGATGGAAAAGGTTAACGAGTTGAAGATTTGGATAAAAATCCTACTTATTTTAAACTAAACCAAAATAACATGACTAATAATTACCTTAAACTATATAAATCTGGAATATTATTTACATTTTCTTAAGTTTTTTAGTTTGGTATTTTATGATTCTTGATTTTTAATGGTTTGTTTTTGTTTAATATAATATAATTATATTAGGAGATAAATAAATAAAAAAAATGTATATTGCAAATTAAAATTACAAGATTCAATGCTAAAATATTTCCAAGTATATAATTATTAGAAATTAGGCACCTCTATTTTTAAATTCAATTTTTTTGATATTGTTGTTTATTACTAGAGTTATTGTTAGTTACAAATGTTCACACGATAACCTAATTATTGTTAATAATACCAGATATTAGTAAATATATTGTCTTTAATAATACCTACTAAAAAAATGTTTATCGCGATTAAAACTTGCTCTGTCAAAGGTACCTGCGGGGCTATGCCGTATCTTTTTAGGTGATGATCACTGGGTAAAGTGTACATCAAATAGCTGTCAAATGACGTGTTTTACCAACAGAAATACATTGGAGACAGCAAATACAAAACACGTAATTTGACAGCTATTTGATGTACACTTTACCCAGTGATCATCACTAAAAAGATACGGAATCAGGGAGCAGATGTACCTATGGTTTATTGTGCCTAGGTCAATTTTCCACTTTTTTAAGAATACTGGTCTCATTGGCCCGGTCTGTTTTTTAAGAATATGCAGTTAGGAAAACGGTGTATGTATTCAAAAACCTAAAAGAAAAGTACTTAGTTCAATAAATGGTCTGTACATATTATGTACAATGCTCACAAGACATAACTATGTAGCTAGCACTATCATCATAAATAAATCAGGTTTCAAAGAACTGGTTTGGTGTAACAGGTTTCCATATATATACTCTGCAAATCATTTTAGCAAAACTGGTTTATTTGCGTCTTTTTATAAAATAAAAATAGTTTCGAAAACTACTTTAACACTTTTTCATGACCTATCCCTATGTATACTTATGTTTCCTGCTTACTTAACTAGTGTGTTAACTGAATGTAATATTCAGTCCTAATTTAGTTTTGCAATGGAACGTATCGAAAATAATTTGAAGAGTATGTCCTTTAGGACAAAAGAGCGAAAAATGTACATTTTTAAAGAAAGTTATCGTTTCGCATTCCAAAAAACTGTCGTATTTGAAAAAAAAACCAAGTCCTTACAATGAGTATACGGCTTGCCAAGTTTACTATACTCGTTACCGTCTCTGTAAATTACTTGTATGAAAACTTTGAACAGCGCCTCTATTGGTAACTAAGAGAATCATATTTTTAGACCAAAAGTTCCATAGAACTTACCGAACGATCGATAGATCGATACCAACTCATGGTAAAGGCTCTGACGCCTTTTTGACCGCCTCGTTGATCGAGTGGCTAGCGTATACGCCTAACTTCGTCGATAAACCGCGACACTCGTTTTAATTCCCGACCGAGGCAGGCATTTGTGTGATATACATTAAATGTCTGCATTTTCGGGTCTGGGTGTTTATCAAATTTATTCTGGTATCTATTTAAGTATTTCTATGTATTAGAATCGTTGACTAATACCCATAACACAAGCATATGATGTGCTTACTTTGGGGTTAGATTCAATTTGTGTGACTTGAAAAGGGATATTTATTTTTTATATTTTTAACAAATACCTACCCATTTGAGTTTATGACAAGGCATTACGTAAGAAACTATATATGTGATAGTCAATACAAATATAATAATAGCTTGTAACCTTCGACAGTAAGATCACTGCACAGCAAAATCAAATCTTATACGGAAATGCGTCATAAATTATTTAAATAAACTCAGTCTTTGCAATAAATGTTAAGTATTAAATGGAATTTCCCACATCACTACGCATATTAAGTTGCAGGTAGGATTCATCGTGCTATTTGTATTATTTCTGTTTCTTTCGAGACTCATGGCCACAAAATATGTAACTAATAGTAATTAGTACAGAAGACGCACTGATGTATAAAACGCAAACAAACTTGAATCTTTAGACGTATAACTAAGGCTCTTATTGCGCTGAGTAAGTAGCCGCCTACTTTAGATTAGATGGTAAGTTTGATAAATAGAGTAGATTTAGTTTAGATAGTAAATTCCGTAATCTACTTACAAAAACGCAAGCACGTCAATTTGTTAAAGTTAAAACGTTTTATAAAGCCTGACTACGTTAAGATAAACTACCACAACGTGACGTCAGAAATGATTTATACCACTGGTTTGACATAAGGCTCGTAATATCGTCGAAATACGCCGCGTGACTTTATGTAAACTGCGGAATGAAACTGTGTGTTTGAATTTACCCTTTGTTCTTTCAATATTACCTATTTTTGATACGGTCAATTTATTTCGACTTGTTGTGCAATATTTACATAGAGGACTCATAAAATAGGTAGTCAAATGACATTCAATTATAAGAGGGTATAGTACTGCTATGCCTATGGTAGCTGGCATATCAGATGTTTGCGGCCTGTTTTGATTATTAACTAAACTTATTAACATAAAACTTAAGTTTCAGATAAATTTTGTCAGTAAACCATGACAAAATTACCACCACTGACGACTTTTGAATTTACAAGTTCGTTCATAGCTTCTTTCGCGGGCCTTGAGCGTGGAAACCGAATCCGAAATTCCGTAACTTTGATACTTTTATCGATGAATAGCAGAACTTTCAATGACTTTTTGTCTATTTAGTTCAACAACTCGCCTTTAGGTGGCATTGGTTGTATCGGCGTTATAGCGCATGCGTAATCCCCCTCTTCGCCCCGCAATCTGGCGACTCTGCCTGCTTATGCAATAGCTTTACCGCGGCAGTGTCCGAGTGCTACACGTCTTTTTTATATATGATACAATGAAATAAAATAAAGTTACCTGTAAGAAGTATAAAATTTGTCTTATAGATGCTATATCCATTTTGCCAACGTGACCTAAAGATACATCTTCGAAATCTATCATGAGAACCAGTCCTGGCCATGTGCCTTCTTGATATTGTATGACATCTAAAATCATTATCATGAGCCTACGAAAAAAGGTGTTTTTAATATTTTTTATATATAAATAGGATATTTAATTATTTGCTTGCATTGGCTATGCTCCGAAACCGTGCGGTGGATTTAAGAGCATATTTTACCAATGGAATAATAGTATTAGTATAGTACTACTATTTGAATTATGCGCTTCGGTTTTATACTTTTTACACTTTATACTTTTATTTTTAAACTGGCTAACCTAATCTAAATTTAAGCGAAATTATTAATTTATGTAATAACAACTCTATATAAATAACTTTAAAATACATTCGGATTTCCGAAGCTTGACAATTATAGCCGAAGCGCATAATTTTCATAGTACTACTATAATATTTAATAGCAGTAAAACTGCAAAAAAAAAACGACTTCGATTTCAATAAGTCATCACGTTTACAAAAAATAAGTATTTTCTTCGATTTGTCTGGGATTTTATTATCAGATTCAGTGTTTGTTCCAATGGGATCACCTTCTCCAAGCATGTCTTTTAAATAAAAAAAGAATTTTTAAAACTGGATTTGAGAATTCAAAGGAATCTACATGTAATATCTTTCTTTTTTTCGAAGTTGCTTTTAAAAGAAACACCCGAGCAAAGCAAGAACGAGGCGCTACTATATTATAAGTAAGAATCTTCACGTCCGTTTACATGTCTGATTGGCAATGCACATGTGTGGTTTGCCACCTAACCTTATCACTTATCCACACTCGGGTGACGTTATTTTGACAAGATAATTGAAAAAATACATTTTGAAGCTGAAACCGGACGACTAGATCACGGAGGCGATATTAAAATTAACAAACAAGCAACTGGGTCTTTGAGAAAATCTTTGCCCGTGGATACCACGAGTAAGTCTAGGTACCTTACTTTCTTATCCTTATTTCTTTATCCTTCCTTCCAGCCACGGACACTACAGTAACAATTGACACCATGGTGACAGGAATAGGTAAGGCGCTGGTACCGCGCGAGGTACCTATCTGCTCGGACTACTGAACAATTCCTGATTATATTAATAAAAAAAATCCGCTAACCTAAAATACTAGACAAAAACCAGCGGACGATGAGGTTTTCACATCTCGACGCTCAAAAATCTAGTATTATCTGTTTCCCACTACTGCATGTTATTTACGTGTTTTTTTAAAGAAAAGGAGGCAAAACGCGTGTCGTATTTACATGGAATTATGCGAAGAATTCGTATAGCAAAAGCAAAATTAGATTATATCTTTACGCTTATATTCTCGAATAGGTAGATAGAGGAGCAACCAGAGCACCCACGACTAGCCGAATACACACTCCCAAGATGTGATTGGTTAGCAACCTATCGTCAACCGGGCACATATCCAATTTCTTTTTGCTGCCCAACTCTAGAATTGAACGCAGGACTTTATGAAGTCAAGTCCAACACCTGGATAGACCACAGAGGAATACTTCAGTATAAAAGGAGGAAGTTATGAATTTATCAGAACGAATTCTTTGTATGTTTATAATGCCTCGACCAATAACAAATCTATTTTGCTGGTACTTTTTTTTTAAATAAGAGGATTCCGTCAACTGGGACCGGATTAACTGGAATTTCCTTTATTTAACATTTCCTTTATTTTTTCGTTGTCCGACCCGGGGATCGAACACGAAACCTCAAGTCAAGCCCAAAACCGGACTGCTAGTTTACAGAGGCGACTTAATTACGTTAAATTCAGTTTGTGGTACGCCTTATAACCGGGGCCGTCAAATCGTCCGCAATCCGGATCCGGTGACCCGGAACCGCTAACCTGTTAACGGACCTTGTTATAAAAATAGAATTTTTTTTAATTTTGGAGTTCACAGTGACATATTTTACCACATACTTTCTTACTTACAAAATTAATTACTATGTATTTTTTAATTTACACAAATTAAACAAATTACACAAAAAAAGACGGGTTGCAGACTCCGGGAATGCCGGCGGAAGTGAAAACTTGAATATTAACGTTGTGCATGCATGCAAAAAAAAAGTGCGCAACGCCGCTAAAGAAGTTTTCACTTCAAAAAAGTATCTTCATGCCCATATCCCCGAAGAGTAAGGCAGAGGCACAACCAGGGCGCTCGAGACTAGCCAAAGACACTAAGTCCCACAATGTGATAGGTGGCAAGCCCATCGCCAACCGGGTACACATCCAATCCCGAGCAACATTATTTTTAATAGAAAATTGGAAAAACTAAATTTTCTTTTTGTTGCCCAACACGGGAATCAATCCTAGAAGCGCATGCAGTCTAGTCCATTTCCTGGACTGATAGACCACATGCATGCTTTTGTTAAGGGTATTAGTCAACGATTATAATACATAGAAATACTTAAAATAGATACCAGAATAAATTTAATATACACCCAGACTCGGAAATGCAGACATTAAAATGTTCATAACACAAATGCGCGCACGGAGTCGCGGGCGGAAGCTAGTACTATAATAAAAATACACAACCACTGCTTCATTAAATGTGTTTTGTTCTTCTAGTTTAATAAAATAGCCTACCGGTTTCGCTTTTTTGCATCTGTAATGTGTAGTTGAGTATTTTTAAATGTTGCAAACACGTGCTCTCGGTGTTATAAAAAAGGCTAAGTGCGAGTTGAACTAGGCGTTTTAAGGTTCCTTAGTAGCGAGCGTAGGTAAAGGATAAATACCTACTGAAAGTAGCGAGTGATATTGGTCTAGATGTTATGAAATATCTATACCTACTTAAAATAGCGAGTAATTTTGGACTAGATGTGTGTCACTGTGATTTCACAAGTCAAAAAAACTTTGTTTTACATAGAACGTGTATAAATCGCAAGGTTACATAATATATTACATTTAATGTTATCTTTTAAACCTTCCCTAAGTCTTGAACAAATAATAAAACAAAAATTAACTTAATCGATTTAGCCGTCCTTGAGTTTTATCGGGACTAACGAACAACAATTGATTTTATTATGTATAGATAGATAGAGAAGGCTATGTAAGGGTTCTGTTTTTGTCATGTAATTACGGAATCCTAATGTTAGACTGTGTGAAGGTCGTTGAGACTTTTATACATGATCATAGTTTTTTGCAGCCACTACGTCAATAACATCAACCAAATAAATAAAGAACGTCCTGTTCTGAGTCTTCGATATACGCCTGTATTAGGTCCGCGACATACATTCGAAATTCTTTTTCGGAATCCCGTTTTGAATTTTTGAAATTTCCATTTCCACACTTTTCCTTTCCACCTTATTATTTTTTTCATACGGAATCCAAAGCTTAGTTGAACTCTGCTAGTAATTGAGTATACATTTAAAAAATGCCCTTACTGGGTCTCCCATAAATAGCAAATAATTAGTTATTTAATTATCAAAACAATTACATACCTACGTGTAAAATAAAATATTACATATACATATTGTCAATATGTATTAAGTTATGTATTTCAATTACATATTTAGTAATGTTAACTTAGTTGTTGCTAAATTTAAACATTTTAATCTAAAATGTGGCCAGATATAGCAAAAGAAAGATATGCGTTCGGAATGATTTTTTTCATCCCGCGATTCCGATCGCTGACTCGCTTGCGAAATTTCGAATCGAAGAAATTTGGAACGGAAAATTTCTGATTGTGTGTGGCTGTACCCATTGATTTGTATGAATATGTTGAAATCGAAATTCCGTTTCGAAATATCGGAACGGGATTTCGTAAAGGAATTCCGCATGTATGGGGCGGACCTTATTTCAATAACATAATACTGTATATTTCCCTCGCCTCTGTGTTAGAAGTTGTAGTTGTTGACGTTGACCACATGAGACATCAAATTCTATTCGGGGCCGGCTATTGGGTCGGACAGTTAAAAACGTGTTTTCCAATTTGCTATAAAAAATAAGATTTAGTTAAAAAAATACATGTTTTTGTGACTAGTTTTATTTGTTTCTTCTGCTGGGAAAATCCCAGTAGACTTGATAAGTACTATTTAAGACGTATCAAGTAAATCAAAACATACTGTATTTAGACATTTTTGTAGCGTTTTACGAATAATAATATGTCTTACGAATACGGATAATGTTGGAATTTTAGAAATTCCTTTGACCACCTTCCGATTTTTTCATCAGGTCTGCTCCGTGTCAATAATTTTGAACAGTCATCCGATTAATACATGGAAGCTTTTAGTTTAAAGGTAACAGGAAAATGGGATCAAACTTTCACTAAGACAAAGATCTAAATCAAAAACTTGTAACAATGTTATCCGGATGCCTGGTATGCGTCAGGTTTGTTACCTATCATAGTGTGGGATACCTTCGGCTAATATTGGTGATCTGGTTGTACCTAAGTCTACTCTTTGGCAATACGGGCGTGAAACTTTTGACCGAATCTAAAAACGGAGGAGATTCTAGTTCGTCTATATGTTGTTCAGCGATTACTCGGCTAATGATAAAACAATTTTTACGCAATTTAAAAAAAAAAATAAAGACAATTATTCCGAAATGTTTTTATAATTTCAACATGATCCGAGGTTTTTGAATAGTATTTTTTTGCAGTACTATCTATCTTTCAAAGAAGGATTATCAAATTGGGAGGTGGTACCCAAGAAAATAGTTTGAGTCGGTGTTTGCAGTTTTACAGCGCTTATGTTATTTGGAGATATGTTTATCCTAAAAAATATAAAAACAAAAAAACTACCTACAACATTCTTCGAAGCGAAACGTTTTGAACTTGTGTTTTTCCAAAAAACAAAATCAAATTGCGACGTGTACTAATAAAATAGTAGGAGTCGGTTTTTGCAGTTTTACAGTACTTTATTATACACAGTATGATCTGGAGATTTTTTTTCTAAAATATATAAAAACAAAAAAATTACCTACAACATTCTTCGAAGTTAAAATGCTTTGGACTTGTATTTATAAGATGGGTGTAAAGGACGACGTTTCCATCTAGAGTGCGGGTCGGAAGGGGCGTAAGTAGTCTGAAAAAAAAAAAAACGTAGCATTTATAGTCGATTTTGTTTTTTGTTGATCCCAAGGTTTAAAGTCAAAGTCAAATCTTATTTTATTTCGGACATAGAAAAGTACGCTTGAAATACATACATTTTTTAACAAAACATTTTTATAATTTTTTTTATGATATTGTAAGACAAACTAACAGTCAATAGATGGATTTTCCGATAGTAAAAATTTCTAGAGACACCAAAGGCGGTAATAGTGCGATGCCAACCTGAAGCCGAAGTGTTAGGTTGAAAGTAAGTTTACTGGCTACGTTACCCTGCGAACCGGGGTATGTTAATTATGGCACCACGAATAGAAAAGGTGGTTGTACGAATCCAGGAAACTCTACCACCTTGTCAGATGTCACGGCTTAAGTGACGGTAAGCCTAGACGGAAGATAGTTGATCTATTATGCAAAAAAGCCCGGATCAACACAGGGAATTGTCTACATATATATTCCAGGTAAAAAAACTTACACGTTATTCAAAGTTTCCTGGGCTGATTTATCAAATCTCCGATCTTTGAAGAATGAGGTAAAAAGAGTTTTTAGAGTGAAGTGTAAGTCTAATAGCTCTTTTGTAACTGCGGAGCTACGATTGCAACAGTGGAAGGCGAGGATCAGGTCCAAATCTGTAAATGAATAATACATTTTTAATGTTGATACAGGGTGTATTTGACACTAACAAAAGCCTCTGTGGTCTAGCGGTTCAGTTGTTGGACTTGACTGCATGAGGTCCTGGGTTCGAATCCCGAGTCGGGCAACAAAAGAAAATTGGGTTTTTCCAATTTTCTAATAAAAAAAATGTTGCTCGGGATAGGATATGTGCCCGGTTGGCGATAGGCTTGCTTGCCACCTATCACATTGTGGGACTTAGTATCTTCGGCTAGTCGTGGGTACCCTGGTTGTGCCTCTGCCTACCTCTTCGTCGATATGGGCGTGAAGATACTTTTTTTTAACAGAATATCATTTTTATTAGAAAATTGAAAATATACATTTCCTAATGTTTTTGTTGCCGGACACGGGGATCGAAACCGGGACCTCAAGAAGTCAAGTGCGACGCCGGACCGCTAAACCACCCACTACAGTTTGTGAGAATAAACGTCGCTGGACAAATTATAAGAATTTAATCTAAATCCAAAGTAAGCCAAGCATGCTTGTGTTATGGGTGTTAGTCAACTATACTAATACATAGAAATACTTGTATAGATACAAGAATAAATTTAATGTTTCCCAGACCCGGAAATGCGGGTCACACAAATGTCTGCCCCCGTCGGGAATCGAAGCCGAGGCTAGCGGTTGATCGGTGAAGTTACGCTAGCCACTCGACCAACGAGGCAGGCAGAATGCATCGATGTGTACTCTCTACTCTACTCTTTAACCCAAAAACTTTACATAAATATAGTTTATACATCAGAATAACACATAGGCTACAAACACAAAAAATATACCCTAGCATGCGAGGGAACTAGTAAGGATGTACTCCTATATTTGCTATTCAAATAAACATAAACTGTAAATTGACTGTTAAAAAAAATTGATGATATGACGTCTATAATACGGTCAGTTTCCAAATATGGCAATTCAGACACGAACAAAAAATTATAACACTTGTACGAAATTGTGGAGTTGTTACGATAAGGTTAACACCATCTTAAGGATAAAGGTTTAATTTAAACTCTGTTTTTTTAACTGGAAGCAAACAGGCAAGTGGGTTTGATGGTTCCTAAGTGATCACGGCTCCTTGGATATCAGCAACACTAGTGTTTTTTTGCTATATCCGTAAGCCATTTAACTTTTGCTAGCCTCTTACGAGCTGCTTGGCTGAACGCAGATGGTGTATTCTTAACGCGACCATACGTCCCTTTCTGAACGGGACAGTCCCGTTTTCAGAGTGTCTGTCCCGGTGTTCCCAGCGAGGCCGAAATAGTCCCGTTTTCCGTTTTGCGTGGAAGTAACGCACCCGTCGAAAGAGTTTTTTCTCAAATTAACAAAATATGGACAAGTGATAAAACACAGTTGAGTGTTGCAGTAATGAAAGCTACGTTGATTAAGAAGATAAATATAAATAAATCATGCACTGAGTTTCATATTTATCTAAAAACAAGAACCGATATTTTGAAACTTTGTTCCGCCAATAAATATAAAAATACGACTTAGAAGTCACGCCCCGTTCTCTAATTATTGTATGTTATTCTTATTCTATCTTTTGTAATAAAATAAACTCTACAAACTTTTATTCTTATTTTATTCCGCAGGTGTCCCGTTCTGACTTAAAAAATAAATGGTCACGCTATGTATTCTACACAGAAGATCCAGGAAATTATCGGAGTCAATAATAAATAACAGACGCATTTCCTACTTTCTGAAAATAAATATATTGCTTTCTTAAAGGTTCCCGAATTTCGTTAGTTTAGATACGTCACCGTTAGTTAGTGGTTCCACAAAATAATTGCACTGAGCTAAGAATCGACTTTTAAATCACATTGTAAAAGATCACCACGTATTTAGATCGTGATGATATTTTAAACGTATGTGTTTATTAAAACGTTGTCGCTTTCAACCGACTCTAAAAAGTAGGACGTTCTCGATTCAACTTATGTTTTTCTTGTATAGAATTATATGCAATTTTCAAGTGATTCCTTTGACAATATTCAACCAATTTTGATGTTTTTTTTAAGAAAAGTGGTCATGAGGTGGTCATATTTATTTAATTGTGACCTGGCTAGTGGTTTTTGAGTTGCATACATTTTTCAACTGAAGAAGTAGACATTATTAGGTTGTCAATATGAATAAGAAAATAAAAAGTGTAAATGTATACATTAATAAGTGTAACTCATAATCCACTAGCAAAATGTAGATAAAATTTAATGTAGATGATAAAAATATTTGGGATAATTTGCTCCCATTTACAATCTCTTTTTTGTATAAAATATTAGAACTTAAAGTGTAATGTACGTATACCAAAAAAATAAAAAAGACAAGTTGTTGTTCTTTCGTCAGATCTTTTCAATGAGAGGCCGCGTACTGTTCCGGTGGCACATTTCAGAATTGTATAGACGATTACAAGCATCTTTTGTAAGGTCTATGTAAAATAAAATGTTATTCTATTTTATCTTAAAAAGACGTAATCTCGTAGGACACTGGCGATTGCAAATAACTATTGCAAATTGGCAATTTGAGATCACTTGCCAATTAATTTTTTTTTTTTAAACAATAAAACAAAATGTAACTGGTGGCAGCCCTGAATAACGTAACGAATTAGCTATACATTTATTAACATTTTATCATATTAAATTTACATATACATATCTTTAGTCAAAAAACTTATGAGGTTTGCAGATAGTATTGAGTTCCAACTCTCACGATGCTGGCAGACCTCTTAGGCTTCCTCATCATTAATTAGTTACCCTTTTCATACAAATACGCCGGTTTTGGAGACTCTTGACACTTCCCTCGGATTATATCCGAGCGCTTCGATTGCGGAATATAAACCTTGGTCTCCCCGGGTGCGCACATTCATCCAAATTCGCATTGTATATCAGCTGCTCTGTCAATCTAGTTTCTGCCATTCTTTCCACATGACCGAACCAGCGAAGCATGCCCTTTCCCATTTTAACACAAATACTTTCCTTCAATCCCACTCTTTCTCGAGTTTTACTGTTACGAATACGGTCAGCGAGGGTTACACCACAGATTTTCAGTATCACCTTTATTTCGACTACATTTATCCTACTATCATGCTTTTTCTGACATACCTAACTCTCGCTTCCATACAATTATATTGGGATAAGCACAGAATTATGTAAAGCGAGTTTAGCACTTCGACTCAAAACCTCACATTTAAATAGCATTCCCAGCGCTTCATTTACACCATTCTCTGCACACACTCTCCTTTCTACATCCGCGGTGTACCTTCCATCCCTGCTAAGAGCACAACCAAGATATACAATTTCATTCACTTGTTCCAGCACTACATCAACAACTAAAACTCTTAGATCCGTTCTGGCTACGTTTCTATCCAACACCGTTACTTTGGTTTTCATCGCATTAAAATCTAAGCCTCTTTCTATACAATTACCTACCTTCCATAACTGTGACCAGTGTTTGCTGCTTAGATAGTGTAGAGCTCAAAAGTATAGTCTCCTTTTTACGGAAATTGTCCTGACGCAGGAGCATCATTTTTTTGCAATAATAATGCTTATAAAGTACATTAAATTAATAAATAAAACATTACCCACACTACCATGAATTTGACACACACAAACAAATATACTGATGATAATGATAAAAGATCACATATGGCGCCCTAAAAAGTTTGGAAACAAAGTAGTAGAAAGTCTTGAGAAATGAAGATGGCGTTCCTATCAACAAGATATTAAAATTTATTATGGTCGAATAAAACAGGCAGTTCGTCACTTGTGTTTTAAACGTTTAACGTGATAGAACTTGTAACGTGCGACCATTTACTACCTCGTTGGTCGAGTGGCTAGCGTTCTTGCCTAACTACACCGATCAATCGCGAGACTCGGGTTCGATTCCCGAAGGGGGCAAGCATTTGCGTGATGAACATTTAGATGTCTGCATTTCTGGGTCTGGATGTTTATTAAATTTATTCTGGTATCTATTTAAGTATTTCTATGTATTAGTATCGTAGCATAATACAAGCATATAATTTGCTTACTTTGGGGTTAGATTCAATTTGTGTAACTTGTCCAGGGATTTAAATTTAGGTATCCCGTTACACGTGGAAATTTTTGAAGGCGCTGGTCACTGAATGGTTTGAAAATTAATTAATTTAAAAATTATGCATAATCGTATACAAAGGTGAATTTAATGGTAAATATTTTGTTGACGAATAGATGGTATATACCTACATATGTTGATATAATTTTGAAGTGCATATTCAACAAATACAGGTAAATAAATATAATAATAATATAATTAATAAAAACATTTTTGTATGTAAACTCAAATTATTTGTTAATTATTTTTATTATTATTTATTCTTTATTGTACAACATAAACACAAAATATTACAAAAATTTACAAATGGCGGTCTTATCGCTCAAAGCAATCTCTACCAGACAACCAGGAAAGACAGGAAATCGAATAATTACAAAATAAAATTAAAGGCAAGAACATAACAACTATGTACGTAACAAAACTAAAGAGAAAAATAAATATTAGACAAAATTTAAGCAATTTTGTACGCTAAGCATGTAAAATAACTAGCAAATAATTTAAATGGAATATAACTTTGAACAAACTGACATCATGTTTATTATTACGTAGTTTCAGTACAAAAAAACTTGCAAAACCTCGGACCTACCTCGGAGAACTCGGTGTACATAATATGTAACAAAAAATACCGATCGAATTGAGAATGTCCTCGTTTTTTTGAACTCAGTTAAAAAGAGTGACAGTACTCCACCTTGTAGTAAACCAGTCAATAAATTAAACAAATCAAACTTACAATAATAAAAGTACTTAGTAAAGTAAATAATAATAATAAATAAATAAATATCCGTGGACAAATCACACAAATTGATTCTAACCCCAAAGTAAGCAAATTATATGCTTGTGTTATGGGTGTTAGTCAACGATACTAATACATAGAAATACTTAATAGATATCAGAATAAATTTAATAAACACCCAGACCCGGAAATGCAGACATCTAAATGTTCATCACATAAATGCCTGCCCCCGTCTGGAATCGAACCCGAGCCTCGTGGTTGGTCGATATAATTAGGCGTGTACGCTAGCCACTCGACCAACGAGGTGGTCAAGTAAATAGTTAGAAAAAAATACTTACATAAAGATTGATAAACCTACATAAAGTTTTATCCGTGTTGGTCCAGGACCACTGAGTGGAATAGACCTGCAGCTCGTAAGAGGTTGATATAAATATATAAATGTGCAGCAACTTTTCCGGGTAGGGATCCACCGCTTTAACTATTCCCGTCGCTATAATGACTGACGTGTTCTGGTTTAGATGGGAGGGCTGTGACTTTTTTTATGTCTATAGGTCACGGTGGCCTCTATCTATTAGGAGGATCATGTGCTTGTTCGCTAACTTTTTTCACTTTAGAATATATGAAAAGCTTATATACTGTTTTTAAGAAAAAGGTTCCACATAGTCTGGACTTGAATCAGCAGCCTGTTGACGACTTTTTTTTATGACATTGGAAGGCAAACAAGCAGACGGATTTCCTGATGGTTAGAAATTCCTGCCGCCTAGAGTCACCAAAGGTGGTAATGGTGCGTTGCCAACCAGAGGCCGGGATGTTAGGCCTCGAGCAAAAGTAAGTTTACCGGCTACCTTACCCTCCGAACTGGAACACGTCATGACGTTATGGCGGCAGGAATACCTACTGGTACTTTTTATCATGTAAGTTTAAAAAAGTACACTCAAAGGTGCTTGCATATTCTATTTCTTTATTCTATTTTCGAAGAAATGCATCAAGCAAAGGTTTCGTTACTTTTTAAAAAGTATCTTCACTCCCATATACCCAAAGAGGTAGTCAGAGGTGCAACCAGGGCACCCACAAGTAAGCCTATCGCCAACCAGGCCCAGATCAAATCCCAAGCAATATTTTTCATTAGAAAATTGGAAAAAACGCATTTTCTTTTTGTTGCCCGACACGAGAATAGAACCCGGAACCTCGTGAAGAGAAATCCAACACCTGGACCGGTAGACCACGAAGGTGATCAAGTATTACAGTTTTAAAATATATCTAACGAACCTGTAATATGTTCCTCTGGAAGGTGGGGTTGGGTTTTAAGCCATTGCCGTAATTTGGCGATATCTTGTGGAGTGATGTTGTTATGTTTCTTGTATTCTTCTTGCAAAGATATTCCATTTTGGTTACTTGGTGACATTTTTCTGAAAATAAGGAATCTCACATAAAATCTGACTACGAAATTATTTCCTCCAGATGAGCACAAAAATCAACAAAAAAAAAATAAAAAAAAATAAAAAAAAATGTTCACAATCCATGTGCTACTTTTATCAAACGATTTTAAGATATCAAATCTAAACATTTAAATAAACATAACACTATATTACATGTATAATCTATCAACATCATTTATAAAATAATAATTGTAATTATATTCTATTAAAAATAATTGTAAAAATACGACCACAATTTCTAAAAAAAAATCAATAGCGTTAATTAAACAAATCCTTTGATATTTGTAGATAATTTAATTTAAACACCACTGACACGAACAAGATAAAAATAAAATTTATGAATAAATAAAAATAATTTTCCAAATTAAGTTTATCTAAAAAAAGATTTGAAGAAGTACCTAATTTATTTTGCAACACTATTATTTTATTTACAAAACACAGTTTCACGAAGACAACACTATTCACGAGTGACACTTATAAAGCTGGGTAACGTTATAATATTATAATACGTTAAAATCATATTGGAAGCTTACACACCACCTCGCGCCTCGCTAAAAGCAGACAAACGCGTCATACTCTTCAACATTTTAAGAAATAAACATCGAAACTGGTATTTTATAAGAAATTAACAAACTTTCTCTTTAGTCTAGTGTGTTTTAGTATTAAATGTATAAAGGCAAAATACAGACGATTTTCTTGATGATAATAGACACCAAAGATGGTACTGATATGTTTGTATGTAAGTTGCCTTATCCTGCACAACCTAGGTAATGACAACCACTTAAATAATTGTTGTAGGAATAGGTAACGACAATTAGCATTACCTACTTATTAATCTACTACATACCTACCTACTTATTATTAATATTAGCTTTGTTTCTGGTGTTTGTGGTAATGTTAAACTCTGTAGAAGTATTAACTTGGACACTGTCCGCCTTTCCACAAAAACATTCAGGTGAACGTTTAGTAAATTGACATCCAACCAATAAAACAGTACCTGGATGACGTGCTGGCATGTTATTGGTTGAGATTCCAATTTTTGACATTGTTTACTAAAATGCGTGTTCAAACGGGCGCTTAATCTTTTAAAGTGAAAACTTCTTTAGCAGCGTTGCGCACTTTTTTTGGAATGGGTAAAAACTTCTAAACTCGCGCCAGGACACGTGACCTGATCGAAAATTCGTAAGACGGATGGAGAGTAAACAGTCAGCGCGGCGTAGGAGAGGAAGTATACCCCTCTCTTTCAACGGCCAGGTATTCCTTCTCCTGCTGTTTCGTTTAGATTTCGCAGGGCGCTTGCGCGAATGTTCGTGTTGTCATGTTTGTGTACGATAGCAAAATAAATAAACATTGTATTCTACCACTTAAATGATAGTACTTCCATACTTATAAAGCAATTCGTGCAAAATTATTCCCTAACCATTCCAAAATATTAAAAATGCACAACATTAATATTCAAGTTTTCACTTCTGCCGGCACTCCCGGAGTGCAACCCGTCGTTCTTTTTTTGTAGTAAGACGTTTTATCATCAATTTCGCTTTTATAATATATTTCTTTATTTATTTTGCTACGTAGTCCGGTGAAGTTGCAAAAAGCGCAAGGTTGGCACAATAGTCCTTAAAAAAACGTAGGTATTTTGCTTTGTTTTGAAAAAGTTTCATAGTCTTTAAGTTTATATGTAATTGTAATGTTTAATTGTAAATAGAGTTAATTTATTAAATATTTAATAGTCAATAAAATATAATTGTAATCAAACTTACCATTTGTGGTTTGACCTTATTAGGCCCGGCACATACATTCAATATCTTATTAATAAACATGGACTATAGTAAAGCTGATATCATAGTTTGTATCACATGGAAAAAAAATATATTCACGTCCATATCCCTGAAGTGTTCGGGGATATGGGCGTGAATATATTTTTTATATAATATGTAGCATTTATTAACATGACCACCGACTTATTTCATGTAATTTTATATTTCTTAATATCTACGGAAATGGACTAGTAAGAAATTTAAGAATCATTCTTCACTAGGTACATAGTATGAAACAAAGTTGCTTCCTCTGTCCCCATGCTTATTTGTATGCTTCAATTTTTAAAACTACGCAACGGATTTTGAAGCTGTTTTTTTAAATAGATGAAGAGGAAGGTTTATGTGTATATTTCGTAACCGTGCGAAGCCGGGGCGGGCAACTAGTAATGAATAATATTAATATTGTTGTTGTTGTTACTTAATTTTGTATGATCGATATGAAATGATCGATTGACCGCCTCGTTGGTCGAGTGGCTAACGTACACGCTTAACTACATCGACCAAACGCGAGGCTCGGGTTCGATTCCCGACGGGGGCAGGCATTTGTGTGATGAACATTTAGATGTCTGCATTTCCGGGTCTGGGTGTTTATTAAATATATTCTGGTATCTATTTAAGTATTTCTATGTATTAGAATCGTTGACTAACACCCATAACACAAGCATATAATTTGCTTACTTTGGGGTTAGATTCAATTCGTGTGATTTGTCCAAGGATATTTATTTAAGGATACATGACATTGTTTTTAAAAAACATATTTTCATACATACATATCTTCACGCCAAGTCCCTTACGGGGTAGGCAGAGAGTATCGAGTGCCAAACCTCAGGCCCTGACAAACCTGCTTGCTTTCTCCACATTCATTTTCCTTTTCATACAAACACGCCGTTTTCGGAGAGTTGACACCACCTTCCGATACCATCCAAGCGATTTGTTTGAATGTCCACCTAGGTCTTTACATTTAATTTAAATTTACATGATCAAAAACGTATTTGATAGTGTAAATCATTCTTAATTATATAATTATCTCTGTTAGTTATTTAGTGATAGCTATGTTTTTTTAGAAATCAACCCTCAAAAGGATTATAATGGGAAATGACATTTTGTATTAAAACATGTCTAAGCTGCTGCCAATATTATAGTTACTATTCTATACTGACAAAGTAGTGAATAAATAGGTATGCATATACCAACCTGAACTACCTAAGTTTCAGATATTATTGCTGACAAACAACAAAGCAGTCTCTGCGGTAATCGTTTAAAATATTAAAAAAAAAACAAATTCTCACGGTTCAATGTGAGGAAAAACTGATCTTAAACACTAGATAGCAATGTGTTTAAAATTAATATTTTGTCTTAAGAATTTGTACTAAGTTTAATATATTTTTCTAATAATTTTTCAAAATAAATAAAACATCTCTGTGAAGGTCATATAACAAACTATATTTTTCTGAGCATTTTAAGTTTTACTACATTAGAGTATATTCTGTGGTCTACCACAGCGTGACGAATCTGTGCATTAAGGTATAAGCTCTATTTTTTTTGGAGTTTTGGCGCCATCGAGAGAAAAGATGGTGGAAGTTTTTTCATAATTATTGAATTTCGTGTTGATATTGAGTGAAATTTTGTACAATTTTGTTCAGTGAAAGTACACAAATGAAATAATCATGAAGAAATTAGCGTATCGTGTATTTCCTCGTTGCCACCAAATCTCCTTACATGAGCTTGTGTAATGAGGCCGCCACTTTACCCAAGAGCCTGACATGACTTACTGACGACTTATGATTGATGACTCATTATAATTGATTAAAATGTATATAAAATTTGATGCAAATTTCTACTTGACGAATGGCAAAATACTAACGTAAAGTCCAAAACTTAAAGAAAGAAGAAATAGAAGCTCTTTTTTAAGGTTCCGTATGTAAATCGCAATAAACTAAAATTATAGATATGTCCATTTACCCGTTATTTCGGTTCCTTTATCAGTTCGTATGTCGCTGCCACGTCAGAAGTAAGTATCGTCATCCCCATATCCCCGAAGAGGTAGGCAGAGGCACGACCAAGGCACCCACGACTGGCCGGAGACACTAAGTCCCATTATGTGATAGGTGATAAGCCTTTCGCCAACTGGGCACGTATCCAATCCCGAGCAACATTTTTATATTAGAAAATTGGAAATACCAAATTTTATTTTTGTTGCCCGACCCGGAATTCGCACCCGGGACATCATGCAGTTAAGTCCAACACCTGAACCGCTAAACCACAGACTCGTAAGTCGTAGCCACCTCATTTTTAAACTATTTGGGATACACGGTTGAAACAGGTTAATTAATTTTCGATTTTATCTTTCTTTCTTGTACACTAAACAAAATTAGTTTGTACAAGAGACGAACTTAATGCCTATTGGCATTCTTTACCATTCAACCTTTGGGCCAACAAAAATTGATACTAAATTTAAAAAATAAGGGGCGCTGACAACCTCGTTTTGTCGAGGAACTCCTAGTATTGGTCATTGGAGCTAAGCGTACACTAACTAAGTAAGCGTAAGGTAGTAAGCGTAACTGCGAGGCTTCGGTTCGATTTTCGACTTGGGCAGGCATCTGTGTGATGAACATTTAGTGCACGTACTAGTGTATTTACTAGTGTGAGGTGAGAGAGATGTTGAATAGATCAATAAATGTTCAAATGAGTTTTACATAGAATTAAGATAAATAACTTCCCGGCTGAACTTACTAGGGCCTAGGGGCGCTGATAGATGTTGTAAAGACTTGAAGCATAGGTTTATATTAAATAAAATGAACGGTGACATAGTAAAGGTACGAAATGAGTCTGCAGCTAACACTTATAAGGGCCCGAGTGTAAAGTTACCTAAAAATGTACATGACGGAATAAGTATATAAGTGAATCTCACAGTCAGTCGTTAGAAGCATTTCAAAGCAGCAAATGTGTGTTTCTCTAATTTCGTGGTACTATATTGAAAAGTCTAGTAGTTTTTGATATAAAGTATTTTTTTCAAAAATAGCCTAGAGAACCCAAAGGTGGTAATGCTGCGTTGCCAACCGGAGGTTGAGATGTAAGGCCTCAAACTAAAGTAAGTTAGCATATCCTTCAAATCGGAACACGTCAACGGCAAGCACTGACGTTATAGCGGCGAGGTTATAGGTAAGGCGATGGTACCGATCCAGGCGACTCGCTGCGAAACTCTACCACCTAGTCAGATGTCGCGGTGTTAGTGATGATAAGCCTACGCTCGCCTTTTACGAGCTGCCTGGCAAGAAAAGCAGATTGTCTATTCTGCAAAGGAGCCCGGACCAACACGGGGAAGAAGGGTTTATTAACTCTAAAATTCTACTTGAATTACCCCATAAAAGGCGAACGATATGCTAGTACTGCCAAAGTTAGCGCCAATTTTTCCAAGTCTTTTTTATGAACAAACGTATTTATTTATCGTACTGCGCAAAATATTGACATGCTTCAGTTAACTTGTCTATCTATTGTTATCTATATCTAAAAATGTTGTCGTTGTCAATTTTATAATTGTTTCCGTAGCAGCGAACTAAAAGTCAAAAGGCAGCGAATTATAATAACATGTTTTTAAATTTTTAACCGACTTAGAAAAAGGAGGAGGATAATAAATATGTTTAGTAATATGTCTAATAGACCGTAAATATGTTATTGCGCTTAGTGTAAAATTATTTGCTTTAAGATGTTTAGAATTCATCCACAAAATCTCCCACAGAGCTAATGATATTTAGAGGTTTGAAATTATAATGAATTCTTCATGTGATCATGGTTTTAGATATATACTACTGCTAAGGTTTTCATGTTATGCAATAGTAATTTGTTTAAAACTATTGTTTTTAATACTTTTTCAGCGAAAAAGTTGTTAAAAAAATTTGCAATATCCTTAGAATCTGTAATATAAGAACTAAAATTATGTTTTTTTCTATCTTTTTGTTCTTTTATTCAATGTGCCGTTTTTATAATATTCGATATCGCTTTTCCTATATTTTTAGATATTAGTTATTTGCGATACTTTTGGTACTTTTAATACCTACTTATCAGTGCACATAGTTTTGTCTATCTATCACTACTGCTACTACTACTATTAATACTACTGTTACTGGGTGGTAGAGTTTCGCAGCGACTCGCCCGGGTTGGTACCACCGCCTTACTTATTCCTGACGCCATAAAGTCAATGCTTGCTGTTGTCGTGTTACAATTCGGAGGATAAGGTAGCCGGTAAACTTACTTTTGCTCGGGGCCTAACATTCTGGCCTCAGGTTGGCAACGCACAATTACCATATATCGTCTGTATATTATATATATAGTTAAACTTTATTTAAGTATAGTTAACTGAAAAATATTATTGACATTTTGGAAAAGTTAGTTATCTTTCAATAAAAATCTCGAATTGATGCTGAAATAATTGAGTTAGGGTTTTTTTGGTATTTTACTGCGTTTAAATTATGCTTATGTATTATATTTACGTTTAAATTCACTCTGCAGTTTTATACGATACATAATATAACGATAAATAAAATTAACCAAAAATATAGTATAACATATCGTCCCTCGCATTACTAACTGTCCTAACTCATTAATTCGGCGATTTGAGTTAGGACTTAGGACTGCAAATATCTTCCTATATTCATTATCTACGATTTTTTCTAACTCACGTAATTGTACGAACATTGATCTTCAACTTACAGACATTTCTGTAAAGTATAAATAGAAACTATATTTAAAATAACCAAACTGTAAAATGGGGTTTTTCAAAACTGTCTAAACTGAGATAGGAGAGTTAGTCATGCGAGGGACGATATATTTATGTGCACGTTTCATAAATTTAATGAATGTATGAAGACATAATCGTATGATAGAATAATAAACATTTAATAATGAATAATAATGTACGTTATGTGAAAGACAAAACGTATGCAATCAAAAATATTTTTTTATTTAATAGGTATATCGGCGTTAAATAATTTTAATTCTTTTTCTTTATGGATTTTAGCAATAATTTAAATTAAGTACAAGTACAAATTTAAAATAATTTTGTTTATATTTTTTAAACTTTTAATAATTTTTAGTTTAACATTTTCATTGAAATCCCTACTAGTGTTATAAATGCAAATTTAAGTTTGTTTGTTACACTTTCCCGTGAAAACTACTAAACATATCCTTGGAGATATTAAAAGTAACATTTGGGACTTTATATCCTATACTTATAAAGTAACATGTCCTGACTGACTGAATCATCATCGCTGAGCAAAAATTGTATGAGTAATAGCCATGAAATTTGCAAAGCAGTGTCGTTTTGTTGTATAAACACCGGCTAAGGGCGGTTTTTTTTAATTCCACCCCTAAAGGGGTGAAATAGTTGTTGAAAAATTGTATAGAAGACCATCATTTTTTTAAAAAGAAACATGAAACTTTGTGTTTGGCCTGTTTAGGTGTTTAAGCGTTTTTGGAAATTCTACCCCTAAGAGGGTGAATAGGGGTTAAAATTTTGTACAAAATTCCTTATTAATGGGCTGTAATCAGTAAAGATTTTAACTATCACGCGAGCAAAGCCACAGGTAATAGCTACTTATTCATAAAATAATAAAACCCGTGCGACTTTAGTTTGGGCTAGAAAATTAATTTTTGTAATAAGTACTACTTTTTAAAATAAATATATGTTCTTAAATGTATATGCAGCATTATAAAACTGAACTTAAAAAAACCGCATGTATTGTTAACTTGTTTGGTGTTTACTCCGTTAACATTAAGAACGGGTTCGTATTCCGGCTTGGTCAACTCAAAGTGGGGTTTTCCAATCCTATTAATATTATAAATGTATAGTATGTACGTTTGTTTGTTACACCTTCACGCACAAACTGCTGAACCGATTTTCATGAAATTTGGTACGAAAATAGGATCTTGGTTAAACACATAGAAGCTGGGTGAAAAACAGTCCTTCGTCACGGCAGCGACGGTTTAGCGTACTGTCTTGAAAGTTTGTGTTAGGGTTGGATTTGAGCAGCTGTTATCGGATACCGGGATTCGATAATACGTGACTCTTGTAAGTTGGTTTGGACGTCAGCGGCCGATGAGTACTAGCAGCGGGTTCGAATGACCAGCCGTTATTTCATAGTAACATTTCGATAGCTCTCTGAAATGTTGCGATATTGTGGGTAAGTTGAGATCGCGACTTAATATTCATTGACAAAAAAAAACATAAAATTGAAGGCCAAATACCTACACTTGCAACATTAAAATAAATATAGGTACTAATTATTGTATTTATAAATATGTACTGTAATTACTCGCATATGTTTAAATTTTATTTTATATCATCACATATTTTTTTTAAAAGATCTTTGGAATAATTCTGCAATTTAATAAATTTAAAAAGTGGATATCTTTTTTGTACCCAGCTTGAAAAATGTAAAAATAGCTATTACAATATTTTTGTCTGCAACAAAGTTTCGCCAAAGTGATCTGCATGCTATTATCTAAATCCATTTTTTAAATTTACAATTTAGCAATTACTAATAAAAATTGTTAGTAATTTAAAAAATTAAATGATTTTCCCAAGGTAGATATTTTTTTATTTTGTTTTTTTAAGAAAATATATTATTTACTAAAATGTACATTATTATGTATTCAGTTTTATATTTAACATAACACATTTACAATAGTCTTTCCATCTACATTATGGAAATTAGTGTCTTCGACTAACCGTGGGTTGAATTTATTTATTATCGAATTTATTTTTAAGTGTAAAACATTATTGCAGTGTAAAGAAACATTAACCAAATATGAAGTTTTTTATTTTAGCACTTGCCCTGTGCTTGGGTTAAATTTCTATAAATGTTAAAGAAAGAAACAAATTCACTCCCTCGCAGTATTAGAACCTGTAACCTTTGCTCTCAAGCCGACGAATGCTCTAACTATTTGAGCTACTGAGGATTTAAGTCCCGTGGCGAAGTTTTGAATTCCTTTCTCACCCGTTAACGTAGGTAGTTATGTCCTGTAGATACACAGTTCAGTTCTGGGCGAAATTTTTTCTTTTTTTTTAATTTATAGAAATTTAACCTAAGCCAAGGGCAAGTGCTTAAATATAAAAAATATCTCGAGAACACGAAAGCCATTGTGAATGTGAATTTCATCTGTAACGATTAACTTATTTAGTAGGTACTCAGAAATGTGTATCTAAATGACACAACTACCGTTTACGGATAAGAAAGGAATAAAAAATTTCGTCACGGGACTTAAATCAACTGTGGCCCGGTGGGTTCGTCGGCTTTGTCGGCAGGTTCAAATTTTGTCTGGGTGAAATTTAAAAAGAAATTATGAAATTCTTAACCATTTGTTACGGTTTTTATTTTTCTGAACCGCTGCTGAAGATGAATACAAAATTTTTACAGGTACAGTGTCAGAAATATTAGATATTTTTTTTATCTTTTATTGCAACTTTCTGAACACTGTAGATTTGCCAGAGCTATAATAAAATAATGAAATGAGGTTTTCTTGTATACCTACATGTACAGTATGGCCAGTGTTTCATGGTCAGTAAACAACGTCAATTATATGACATTTTGTGTTACATATTGAGAATTTTACCTACAAAATGGCGCTAATGATATCAAAACAATGACATTTTATTGTTTTTTGATATCATTTCATTGTTGTGGAAATTTTATTACCGGAGTTCAAATTTCGGAAACTAGGAGCGGGAGATTTCACGACAAAGCGATCTAATTCCAATTTCGACTACAAAACAGGTAAGTTGTAATACTTTTTCTTTATTTCGCAATCTAAATTTTCAATTTTAACACTAATAGATAAGTAATAATAATAATAAATATCTCTGGACAAGTTACACAAATTGAATCTAGCCCCAAAGTAAGCAAATTATATGCGTTAGTCAATGATTCTAATACATAGAAGTACTTAGAGATACCAGAAAAAATGTAATAAACACCCAGACCCGGAAATGCAGACATATAAACGTTCCTTACACAAACGACTGCCCCCGTCGGAAATCGAGTTTATAATTAGGCGTGTACGCTAGCCACTCGACCAACGAGGCGGTCAAGTTGGTGGTACAATACCCGTAAAGTTTTAATATGTAATAATTTTAAAGTATTTAGAACTGGTAGGTACAAATTCATGTTCCAGAAATAAACAAATCCAAAATTTCATTTATTAAAAATAAAATCAGTTTCTGTCTTTGTCATTCTTATCACAGGAAATAGAAGACGCAAGACTTTTATTATTTGAACGGGTTTTAGAAGTCTGATTCCATCTAAATCAAATAAGTCAGTTTCTATACTTCTTATAGTCGGTGCTTGGTGGAATTCCATTCTTGACACAATTTATTCACAAACACTTGTACTTTCCACAATATATTTTTATTTTTATAGTTTAGCCAACCAGCTTCGCTATACAAGCATCAAGAATGGAATTCCACCAAGCACCGACGACAAGAAGTATAGACGATAAGCATAATCAGGGCTTGTATAGCGAAACCGGTTGGCTAAACTTTGAAAATAAAAGATAAAAATATATTGTGGAAAGCACAAGTGTTTGTTAATAAATTGTTTCAATTAAGTTAGGCTTAGATATCTTTCCTTAAAGTAAATTGAAGACGGTTATTGCTATGTGAGTGAAGTCGCAGCTAGAGACTGGTTTAATAAAAAAATCTTACCTTATAAAATAGAACGCTGCTTTCTGAATCAAATCTACTTAAAGTAAGTACGACATATAAAGATCCTTCTAAAAACTAGAAAATAAAAAAAAATTAACATTATTTAGCGACTTCCACTCGAGGTTACAACGTGACGTTGAATAATCATAATATTGTATAGATAGTCTCGATAGGTAGAGCGCTAGTGTTGTGTATATTATAATAAAAACATCGGTACAATTTTAACATAATGAACCCTAAACAAATTTTCTTAAAATACAAACAATTTTAAGGTAGCCAGGCAGCTCGTAAAAGGCGAGCATAGGCTTATCATCACTAACACCGTGACATCTGTCTAGGTGGTAGAGTTTCGCAGCGACTCGCCCGGATTGGTACCACCACCTTACCTATTCCTGACGCTATAACGTCATGACGTGTTCCGGTTCGGAGGGTGAGGAACCCGGTAAACTTACTTTTGCTCGAGGCCTAACATCCTGACCTCAGGATGGCAACGCACCATTACCATCTTTGGTTTTGGTTTGGTTTCTCTAGGCGGCGTGAATTTCTTACCATCGGGAAATCCGTCTGCTTGTTTGCCTTCCTATATAATAAAAAAAAATTACATCAAAAATTGATACTTAAAAACTTATTGATAAATGTATAATAAAAAGTTACGTCTTTAGAACTAAGACAAATAGAAAAAGTTTGTGCTTATGGTATTATAAAAATGCACGTTGCATCTGTTTGTCTTTTGGCAACTAGATAACTATTTTTTTCCTACAATCTTTTACAATTATGCTGTGGAGGAGTTGCAGCTAATACAATTTAATGTTCAAAGTTACTGACAAAACGTAACTGCCTTCGTCAGCGTAGAATATATTTTTATGCAAGTTTTTGAAGTGAAAACTTCTTTAGCGGCGTTGTGCACTTTTTTGGAATGGGTAAAAACTTCTAAACTCGCTTCAGGATACGTGACGCTATCAAAACTCGTAAGACGGCTCAGAGTGCTTGCGCAAACGTTCGTGTTGTTATGTTTGTGTACTATAGCACAATTATTAATGAATATATAATTAGAGCAATTTGTGCAAAATTATTCCCTAACCATTCCACAATTTTAAAAAATGCACTGCTGGCACTTCCGGAGTGCAAGCCGTCGCTTTTTTGTTTCCCGTTATTGTGTGTGTCTAAAGATAAGACTTGTGTTGTGTCATGAAGAAAGAAGTACATGTAGACAACGCATAGATAAGAAGATAGAAATCTGTTAATACATCAAAACCAAATACGTTTGGTTAGAGTAGCAGGATAACATTGCAATCGATATTTAGCAGTAGTATCTCTACAATGCAAAGAAATTGCAAATACAGTTCTACTAAGTATCAGCACTGAATAGGGCCTAGAATGGGTACAATATAAAAATATCGATAGATAAATATATAAATATCGAACTTTTAAAATAAGTAGTGATTCACATCCCTATTGACTACACGCTCAGTGAACAGTGAGCTCATAGTTTTTTTTATGTTTTTATCTATCTTTAAATTCACCTCATCAGCTTTTTGGACATTTAAGGCCTCCGCAACTCAACTGGATTGGTTCACTTTTGCTTTATGTAACGTTTTTGGTCATATTTGGTACCGGTTTGGACAGTTAGAGGCTTGCGGTTAGCTTGACGTTGCTGGAATATGTCGTAATTGAATTGTGTTGTATTACATATAAAATAATTCTAAAATACATGGTTTTATTACATCATGTACCTACGGAAATAAGTACTTTACGGAAATAATTTTGTGCTCGTGAAATAAAAGATAGAATAATTTCGACAAAGCAGAGGCCTTACCATGTACTCTTAAAAAATAACAGTTGCACTCCAGGAGTATAGGCAGAAGTGGTGTGCATTTGTGATATTTTGAAATGGTTAGAGAATAATTTAATTTAAATTTAAAGCTTATTGCTGTGGCATGTAGCTTTGACATGACCAAAAAGTGCACAACGCCGTGTAAATTTTTCACTTCAACAATATTATTTAATATTTTGGATTTTTGGCGCCATTTTTCATAATTATTGAACTTCGTGTTGATATTGAGTGAAATTAGTCAATTTTGGTGGCATTTTGTATAATTTGCACAAATGAAATAATCATGAAGAAATTAGCGTATCGAGTATTTCCTAGTTGCCGCCAAATCTCCTTACATGAGCTTGTGTAATGAGGCCGCCGCTTTACCCAAGAGCCTGACATGACTTACTGACGACTTGTGACTGATGACTAATTATAATTGATACAAAATTCGATGCAAATTTCTACTTGACGAATGGCAAAATACTAACGTGAAGGCCAAAACTTAAAGAAAGAAGGTTCCGTAGCCACAGGCTAAAAGACGGAACCCTTGTGGATTTGTCACGTCTGTCTATCTGTCTATAAAAGAGCTATGCTGTTGAAATTGACAAGAACATTTTGAACGAGAGACACTTCCAAGGTCGTAAAATGTGTTCACTGCAAAATAAAGAAAACGCTGATATATTATTTTATATCTACTCTGTGCTCTGTGGTATAGTGGTCTAGTATTAAACTTGACTTTGTGAGGTCTCGGTTTCTATTCCCGTGTTGGATAACCGAAAAAAATGTTTATTTTAAATTTCGTAATAAAAAACAACATTGCCCTGGATGGGATATGTGCCTGGTTAGTGATAGGCTTGTAGTTGTCCTTGTCTTGTCCCACTACCTTTCAGGTAGTGGGACTCAGTGTCTTTGGTTTGTCGTGGGTTCCCTTTTTCTACCTCTATCTAACTTTTTAGAGTTACAAGCGTAAATATATTTAGATTTTTTGATACCATCCTCCATTACCAATGTATGTATAATTTGGAAATAATTTCGAGTAAAAAATAAAATAATAGCCTCGCATCGTAATTATATATGATGGCGTATACAGATCTAATTATGTAATTTAACTAGGTAATTAAATCTTATTAAATGTATATTGCCGTTGCAAGAAATAAAAGTCTTTTGTTTCACTTTATTTTAATTTTACTGAAGATATTATAAACATATAGAGTAAATTATAATAAAATATAAAGGTATTTTAACAGAACTTGACGTTAAACATATAAATTATTTCAATCATCATTATCAGAACCTTTCTGACCTGCATTATTAATGTTTTCTAATATATTGTTATCTCCGATTGGTCTGATTATGGCTTGGAATGTCCCCATTAGTACTTTAGTTTCTTGTGCTTCAGGCAATTGTCGTTTTGTTCTATAGGTTTGACCAATAGCAACCATTGATTCCTTGTCATCATGATAGATTTTAGGATTTTGAACATTCACATTTTTTGCCTCAAGATTTTTTCAATTTGAAATTTTGTGTTATCGAATTTTTTATCATCAACAGTTTCAAGTAAATGGGCAACATTTACAATTAAAAGAACAAAGAATAAGACTGACATGTTCACAACGTAAAAGAAAAGTATCTTTGCGTATACTGTACGAGTAGTGACGAGACAGTATAATCGTTGAAGCAGTTGTTAGTAGATCAAGATCCTATGATTCAGTATCTAGGACAGACCTAAGTCACTTTGTTTATTATTATTTTTTGCATACGTTCATATTTTTACCGCAAATCCCAAAATAGACTATCGAGTACTAAGTGTCACGATCCTCGCAAACATGCCTAGCTTTTGTTTTGTTACTTAACTGAAACTACGGAAGATGCCTTTTGTCATTTTAATGCCAACACTTTCTTTTAATCCTACTCACATTGTGTTATTATTTTTTGTATATTTTTGCTATTTTTTCATGATATTGGAAGGCAAATAAGCAGACAGATTTCCGACATGATAGTAATGATGCGTTGCCAACCTGAAGCTAGGATATCAGACCTCTAGCAAGAGTAAGTTTAATGGCTACCTTGCCCTCCAAACCGGAATAATCAACGGCAAGCGCTGAAGTTATGGCGTCAGGAATAGGTAAGCCGGTAGTACCAATCCGGGCGAGTTGCTGCAAAACTCTTCTACCTAAAAATCGTCAAAGAAATCGCGACATCCATTATAATAATTAATATATACTAGTTATGCGACTGTATGACAATATTTCTAACATAATCAGAACCATAAAGTGAATGCCATAGTTTTACATAATTACCATTTTGGGCATTAATTAAGTACCAGCGTTTTTTCATTCAGTAACAGACGGCATTACAAAAAATATCCGTTCGTACATTTTATCTTTACCACAAACAGAAAATGTTTTGAAAATCAAATTTAAACCTGTTTGACGCTATCATCATCGGTCCTATTTGTGTTTGAAAAGCTTAAATCCCTACCGTGCATATTGTATAGCTTTTATTAAATTACGAAGCTCTGGCTATTCTTGAATCTCGCGCTATAGGTAATTTAAGCTATCGTTTAACAAGGCATATTTCTGCAGCGCTGTTGTAGTAGATAAGCAAATTGTAAAGTAGGCGAAAACTTAGTGTATTTCTTTCAAAAAATTGTAAACTATAAATTTAGAGAAAGGATATATTATTTAGAGATAGATTTCACCTGTGAAGAAAAACTTACAGTTTCTTTCAAGTCATTATAGCGATTTTTTAAAGAAAACGGATAGCCATTTTAATAATTGTATTTTTAAATACCTTGACCCAATTTTATGTTTTCATGAAAGATCAAATAAAAATGAATATGAAAGGTTTTTGATATAGGTTCTTATATTTTTTATTACAGATAAAAGAGCAAAAAGCACACGGCGCTTCTGGTGGTAAGATGTAACTGGCCCATACCACCTTATGCACACTATTAATGCTTATGGTTCAATTTCTGGTGTCCGGGTTGTTAGGGCTAATGTAGATTACTAGCTGCCCATCAACGGGGCTGCAACAAGACGGTGTCACACGCTGCCATTACGGGGGCAAGAACAGGTCGGCCAGCAACATTCCTATCTGGTTAAATTGCTGCATAGCGCTTAATATCTAGTGGTATTTTTATTAAGAACCCATTTAACTATTGTTCGCCTTTTATAAGCTACCGCTATAGGATTTTACTAAAATTTAAATTATTTTAATGAATTTAAATTCTTAATATTTTTCCCCGTGTTGGTCCGGGCTCCTTTGTAGAATAGAATATCTGCCTGTCTATGCCAGACAGCTCGTAAAAGGCGAGCATAGGCTTGCCGTCACTAACACCGTGACATCTGACCAGGTGGTAGGTAGGCGGTAGGTGGTAGAGTTTCGCAGCGACTCACCCGGATTAGAACCACCGCCTTACCTATTCCTGCCGCCATAACATCATGACGTGTTCCGGTTCGGAGGGTAAGGTAGCCGGTAAACTTACTTTTGCTCTTTCTTACCATTTTAAATTTCTTACCATCAGGGAATCCGTCTGCTTGTTTGCCTTCCAATATCATAAAAAAATCTTTTTAAGAATTTTTTTAACCTAACGAGCGCAGTAAGTGAAAAGTGTTCAGATGTCGCTCCGCTTCCGTATGTACCGTGTACGTTTTCATATATTTTAGTAACTGCGTGTGTCTTTATGTTCAATAAAATTTTTGAGTTAGAATATAGGCTAAATCAGGTTAGATCGCTAACCCGATTTAGCCTATGTTCTAACCTAAACAGTGTAGAAGAAGTCTTAAATAATGCGCAAAGAAATATAATTTTAGGGAATTATTTTATTTTAAATATATATTATATTTTTAATTCTATATTATACATAGTACTTTTATGCCCATATCTCCGAATAGGTAGGCAGTGGAACAACCCGAAACCACGAGAAGCTGAAAACACAAAAAATCGTTTATACTATAGAAGCTTCATCTATCACTAAGCCAAATAGCTTCTTTCAAAACCTTTTTAGAGGCAGTGATTTAAAACTATCAGGAATGTTGTTGAATATACGAATTGACATACAGTAGACATTATTTTTATGTATCATTACAATAACATATAAAAGTAAAGTATCTTCTTGCTCATATCCATGAAGATGTAGGCAGAGAGAGCACAACCAGGGCACCCACGACTCGCCAACCGGGCACATATCCAATCCCGAGCAATACTTTTGTATTAGAAACTCGGAAAAACTACATTTTAATTTTGTTGCCCGGACAGGGAATCGAACCCAGGAGATCATGAAATCAAGTCCAACATCTGGATCGCTAGACCTCAGAGGCATAATTCAATATAAACAAGAGGAAGTTATCAATTTATCAGAAAGATTTCTTTGTATGTTTATAACGCCTTGGTCAATAATAAATCTATTTTGATGGTACTCTTTTCGAGAGGTAGGTTGGTCATGATTCCGAGGTAGTCCTAAATAAGAGAATTCCGGCGACTGGAACCGGATTAACTGAAAACGCAGTCCCAGTCGCCGGACTGATTTAATTTTATTTTTTTTCATCCAGCGACTAGGATCACGCAAAAATTAAAAAAATCGTATCGTTATACTAAAAAATAGTGCAGTCAAATAAAAAAAAATTAACGTAAATTAAAAATGTGGATTCAAATTTAACATTTATTTATATAATTTTAATCACCATACATATATTACACGTATTTTGTATGCAAATACAACTAGCAATAATATTTGTGCATACATGATAGTACTTTCATACAAATAATTGAAGCAATTCGGGCAGAATAATTCCCTAACCATTCCAAACTATCAAAAATGCACAACGTTAATATTCAAGTTTTCATTTCTGTCGGCACTCCCAGAGTGCAACCCGTCGTTTTTTTATATGAGAAGAGGTAAAAGTGATCACCGCCGCCCACGGACGGATGTCCGTGGGCAACACCAGACGTATCAAAGATGCGTTGCCGCCTTTAAGACATGAGTACGATCTTTTCTTGAAGGTTCCTAACTCAAATTTGTTTAGAAATACCGTCCTCGGTAACTGATTCCACAAAGGTGTCATGGAAATGTCTTCAGAATCGCACAGTTGTAGTCAAGAAGTTTCTTGGTTCCTCCACATTCATTTTGAATTGAGACCTTGAGCGTTTGGACGTCTGAAAGATATCTGGATGTTTATATCAATTATTAGCGTCCGCGAATGGCATGTGCACACTTTTCAGTCGCTTCTCGGTTGATAATATGTTTCCAGCTTAATTTACACCATGATTAAAACAATATTATGGCATTATTTCAAAACAAAGAAAATATTAGCTCTGAACCGATGTTACATTTAAGTCAAAAGTGCATGTCAATTCAAAACTGCGAAGTTAACACTTTAGTTGAATTGTTTAGAAGTGATAAATCTTTACGCACGTAGGCAAAAGACAACAACCAGAGCAACCACAACTTGTCTTAGACACTAAGGCCAACCGGGCATCTATCCAAACCTGGGCAACGTTTTGTTTATCAGAATAAAATTAAATTAAAAATACGCTTTTTGTTTTTTTTTTTATTGGAGGACCCGGAGATTGAACTCAGAACTTTAAGAGGTCAAGTCTGACGCCAAACAGCTCGACTACACAGGCAACTATCACCATTCTGTATGTAATGACAAAGTGGTAATCGTTGGCTGACATATGGTTCGGTTCGAATGACAGTTTATGGACATAAATTGAGCTCATCTGCGGGCAGTTCGTAGCTCTGGTTCAACATCGTCTCTCATGTCTTGGTCTGGGGTTTACAGGTTTTAGATGAGCCACTCATAGCTACTATAAACAAAAAGCATTGAGATTTGCTACTTGTTGTCCGATCAGGTAGCTTACTCTCGAAACTCGATTCATGCAATATTGGAAATTGGAATCGACTCTGTCATTTTAGGTACTCTTGAACACAATACTGACATATTATTAGGATTTAATCGATAGTAAATTATAAATGATGTAATCGAATTTGTTGAAATCTATACATAGTATAAAGCAAAGTCGCTTTCTGCGTCTGTCTGTATGTATGTATGCTTATATCTTTAAAACTACGCAACGGATTTTGATGCGGTTTTTTTAAATAGGTAGAGTGATTCAAGAGGAAGGTTTTTAAGTATAATAACATGCTTCATATATTAGAGAACCACTGATAATTTCAAGATATCTAATGCGAAGTCGTAAATAAACACATTTTTTTGCGCTTGCATTGCAAACGCTAGCTGAACTCTACGAGATAGATCAAAATAATGTACTAAGTATTGTTTACCTTATAAAGATCTACAAAAAAGTTCGCGATGGTATATGTTTATCTCTTAGGGATAACCTACAATAACCAATTTTTATCCTTTTACTTTTTACGAAAAATAATGGCTTATTTACGAAGCGATTTTAAGCAATACAGCATTAATCCTTATCTATTTAAGTATCTTAAATAAATTTTACATTTAATATAGAACAATATCGCCCTTTACAGTATGTAAATTAAACGAATAGTTTCGGAGATATTACAGGTTTAAAATATAGGGACATCGCGGTTGCGGCGGTACCGGCTGGCCGCGGTGCGTGCCTATCCCTACTAATAATAAAAATGCGAAAGTAACTTTGTCTGTCTGTCTGTTACGCTTTCACGCCTAAACCAGTGAACCAATTTTGATGAAATTTGGTACAGAGATAGGATAGACTCTAAGGAACAACATAGGCTACTTTTCATTGCAAAAATAAGGGAAAATGGGTAAAAAGAGGGGATGAATTTTCATATGGAAATTCGTCATTTTTAAAGCTGTAACTTTGTATTTAGACACTTTAAGATAAACGAAAGAATGTATGCTATTTTATCACTAGGAAATGAGGAAGAATGGGTAAAAAGAGGTAATGAATGTTCGTATGGAAAATCGTTTTTTTGTTTGAAAGGGTATATTTCAGAGTGGTCCCATGGTCACCAGGTGAGGATCTGATAATGAAATCCTGGGGAAGTCGAGGGAAACTCTAAAAAATGTTGGCAAGAATAGTGTTTTTGTGGATTATGATCACTTGCTAGCATTCGGCAATGGTCACTCCATACTCATACTCAACAGACTTGCGGAACAGGCTAACCGTTAAGTGTCTTTGAGGGATTTGGAGATATTTTCACAGACGAAAGGGAGAAGATCAGCTAGCGCTCAGCGTCAAGCTCAAAGTAGAATCATTTTCGGAAGGTTTAATAGGAATGTTTTTGTTAATGCAGAATTCATATAATATGACCACACGTTACAGTATAAAAATCCTCCTTTGACATTAATTGGAAAAATGATTTTAAAATGTCAGCATTGTGATTCCTTAAAATTCAAAAATGAAACGCAGGGTTGTGTGAATGGTAAGATATTATTGCTTTTGCTTGGTGAACCAGCTGAGCCGCTAAAGTCTCTTTTATTGTGCACTTCTGATGAATCTCGAAGATTTTTAAGCAATATGCGCAAATGCAATAATTGTTTTCAAATGACGTCGTTTGGAGTAGGTAGACATATCATTATGCCAAGATGTTCTCCCACATTTTTCTGTGCAAGGTCAAATTTATCACAGAATCAGTTCATACTAATATTTAAAAGCTGAAAAGTTTAATGTTATTGCTACAATTTCTAAATGTGACTTTCTGAAGATATACCCGAAGGGTTAGTTCTGCCTAACTGCATAACCAGGGCACTAACGACTAGCCGAAGACATTAAGTCCCACAATGTGGTCGATGACTATCCTGTAGCCGGGCACCCATCCAATTCCGGGCAAGTGGCAACGTTACATTTAGTAGAAAATTGAAACTTCACATTTTTTATTTGTTTTTTTTTGTTGTCCGAACCGGAAATAGAACCCAAGATCTCAAGAAGTAATTCCGAAGGCGGACGGTTAGACGTCAGAGACGATATTTATATTTCTAAAATTTCGAAAAAAAAATCTGTTAGAGGTTTCCATAACTTGCTATACAGTTTAATTTGCTATACACAATAACGTATTTCTACTATTTATCTGAGGTGAAATTAGAAAAGAGAAAGTGTAAGTATGTTTAGTTTTGATGACAAAATTGCTGAATTGATTTTAATATTTACAAAAAAATAGATAAAACTTTGGATAGCGATATAGGCTACATTTTATCTTAAAATTTTAACGAGCAGTGTTGGAGAGCTAAATATCAAATTAGTAGACTACGCGGGCGAAGCCGCGGGTAACAGCTAGTTATTTATAAACGAATGTTAATTAGCTGCTGGTCCTGGGTTCAAAAGTACCTAAAATGACATATCCAAATCAAATTTCCAATTCGCATCGAGATTCAAGAGTACCTAACCCAACTGCAAGTGTAGTTTGCAATTTTCGAAAAAGTACCTACACTATTTGGGGTCAATATTATTTGTCCACGATTGATTGATTGTCACCTCAAGATGGAGTAACGTTCAAAGAAATTGTTGCAATGTTACCAGATTCGCATGAGATTTTGAAAGTTTATAGGTATCAAGGGTAATTTGAGAAGCTGTTGAATAAATCATAGATAATTGTCCTGGGGTGCTGGAAAAATTACATAAATTTATCTTAACCTAACCCTAACCAATTTTTTTACACAAGAGGAGGCAAACGAGCAAGTGGGTCACCTGATGGAAAGTGATCATCGCCACCCAAGGACATCCGCAATACCATAGGAATCACAGATGCGTGGCCGACCTGTAAGTATGCTCTTTACTTAAAGGTTCCTAAGTCATAATCGTTTGGAAATACCGCCTTCGGTAACTGATTCCACAAAGGTGTTATGCGGGGTAAGAAATGTGTTCGGAATCGCACAGTTGTATATCGCCACGCAGCAAGATGATGGGCACGATACTTTAAGCTCTGACGCTATGTCCGAAGGTGGAAATCAGAGGCTGGAATTAAACCAAACAACTCCTAATAGTATTCTGCATAATAGATGCGCTAAAGAACTGAGTGTTCTTTACCCTGCGTAAAAAAGACAAAAAGTATAAAAAATGATAAATACGCTTTTTATTGGTAATATTTTTTATTGGAAACAATTTCTTAAACTACAATATTATTCATAGGCGAACGTAAACAAAACATATCGATATACAGACAAGAAGCGGCAAATATTTTTCAATATCCCAACGTCAATGAATATTATTTTGATATTAGTTATCTTTTACTAAGGCATATGTATATACAAGGAAATAATTCGGGTCTTCAGTCATCTGCCGCCCTGTCTGGCAGCTCATAAGAGGTGAACATAGGCGAAACGGGTCATTACCAAGAAGACCAGTAGAGTGCTATACAGTAACTCTTTCGGGTATGGATCCATCGTCATAACGACAATGTCATGTTTTTTTATGATATTGAAAGGTAAACAAGCAG
Organism: Calephelis nemesis; assembly: GCA_002245505.1. Classification (NCBI taxonomy): domain Eukaryota; kingdom Metazoa; phylum Arthropoda; class Insecta; order Lepidoptera; family Riodinidae; genus Calephelis; species Calephelis nemesis. Next base: position 79,483 of record NJDD01010845.1, read on the forward strand.
ACGGATTTCTTTATGGTAAGAAATTCACGCCGCCACACCAAAGGTGGTAATGGTGCGTTGCCAACCTGGGGCCGGGATGTTAGGCCTCGAGCAAAAGTAAGTTTACCGGCTATCTTACCATCCGAACCGGAACACGTCATGACGTTATGGCGGCAGGAATAGGTAAGGCGGTGGTACCAATTCGGGCGAGTCGCTGCTAAACTCTACCACCTAGTCAGAATTCACAGTGTTAATGACGGTGAGCCTTCGCTCGCCTTTTACGAGCTGCCTGGCAAGGAAGGCAGATGGTCTATTCTACAAAGGAGCCCGGACCAACACGGGGGAAAAGAGCCGGTCCGAAGAGCAGGGTTACTGGTAGACTTGCAGAATTGGTTTAATACTCCTGATCACAGGACAGCGCAGACTTACAATATCTATTGTGTCTACGGGCAATGGTTTTTCCATCCCTTACCACCAGGAGAGGTTTGTGCTTGTTATCTTTTGCAAAAAAAATCAGTCAGATATTAATAATGGTTATTCCTTTTTACTTATATTGTAAAATGCATTTAAATTATCTTCAGCTTTAAGCACTTGAATAGCTATTTCATGAGGCGTCAGATCAAGGCTGCCATTTTGTCCTCCACTTTGTTCTCTCTTTGGTCTCTTATTATAATTATTAGTGAAATAACGTTTAGCTTCGTCGATTAAAGCAGAATATATCCTTTCATGAATTGAGACGACACTACTTTCGTTTTTTTCTTCAGTAAAAATTGATATATCATTGTTTTCTAATATTGCTGGATCTTCTAGCAAAGTGTTCATGAAATATTCTTGAAGAGATGGTAACATTTCGAAGATGTTAAGGTAATCTTCACTGATTGGTAAAGAAGTCGAGTTTTCATCTGAAATAAAATATATAAATCATCATCATCATCATCATCATCATTTCAGCCATAGGACGTCCACTGCTGGCTTCCCCCGTTGACTTCCACTTCGACCGGATAGAAGCGGCCTGCATCCAACGAGACCCCGCGACCCTCATAAGGTCGTCTGTCCATCATATATAAATACCTTTCATCAAATTAATCTAACTGCAAAGTAAAAAAAATTACAATTGTGTTATGGGTATTAGTCAATGATACTAATGCATTAAAATACTTATACATGCATAGTATATGTAGCCCAATATTGTATTCGACTAATTGTGAGGCGGTCAAAGTACCACCAGGAAAGTCATGATGTCTTCATCCCTTAGGAATTGGACCCCGTGTTGGTTCAGGTTTTCTATATAGAATAAACCACCTTATAGCCTGACCTAAAGAGAAGAGCAAAGGCGAAAAGGTTCATTACCAACAAGACCATTGGTATGAAAGAGCCATACAGCAACTTTCCTGGTAGGGATATACCGTCTTATTTATTCCTGCCATAATGAGTATATTCCGTTTCAGTTTGGAGGATCGAATAGCCTGTAAGCTAGCATAATTAGATTAACATCCCGGTTTATCAACAGGAGAGCCGTGTGTCTGTACTCTGACCTCTAACCTAAAAAAATATTTTTATCCAACTAATATTATAAATGCGAAAGTTTGTAAGGATCTGTATTTGTTTGTTACTCTTTCAAGCTCGAATGGCTAAACGGATTTGTCTGAAATTTGGAAAACAGTTAGATTGTGACCTGGATTAACATATATGCTAATTTAAATCCCAATCGCACTACGGGTTCCTGCAAAAACATGGGTGAAATCGCAGGTAACATCTAGTATCATATATATCCCTGTCAAGCACACATGACGTATGTACCTAACACCCTGAATTAGCAAAGTGATGAGCATTTTAAACACATTACCTTCACAATGTCCAATGTCAACTCTAACACAACAAAGAACTAATAATATTATTCGTTTCTTCATTCTAATGTTACTTTTCTTAAGTATCTAACCAACTGACAGACGCATTAAACTAAACAAGCGTTATCTAGTACCTAAAAGGAAGTTTTTAAACTACTTATCTAGTTTCAAGGCGTAAGACGATAACTTTTTATGTTAATTGCTTTTAGGGTTCCGCTGTAAAGGCTTCTATTTCTACTTAGGTATTTCAAGTAAGTATGAAGAATCAAAATTAGTTTCATTGTTATCTTTGTTTAATCATCCATAATTAATAGAATCTTACGCGGCTGTATTCTACATTTACTTTTAACTTTTATTTAGCTTAATTAAGCTGAAACTCACAAGTCTAGTTGTTTTAAAAAATCGAATTAATTTTTATTACCTATTTTTACCTACCTCGATATTTATTTTCGTTCAATTTAATCATATCGGCAATAAACTAAAAAGTAATAAATAAAAATAACAACTTTAATTAAAACCGACTCAAAACTAAAAAGCAAAAAAACAATAAAGATTTTATATTAATTATATGCTATATATTATTTACTAGCTGCGCCCCGCGGTTTCATCCGCGTAAGTCCCAATCCCGCGAGAACTCCGGGATAAAAAGTAGCCTATATGTTATTCTGGGTCTTCAGCTACCTACATACCAAATTTCATCGTAATCGGCTTTGTAGTTTTTGCGTGAAAGAGTAACAAACATCCATACATCCATACATCCATACATCCATACATACAAACTTTCGCATTTATAATATTAATAGGATTTGTGCTATATACTGATAGGTTTAAAGTCGGTGCCAAGCCAATTTAATACCTACTTATAACATATTTATTATAGTCCGCCTCAAATCTAAATAAAATTATTTAATTTGCAAATTTTCCGCTAAAAAATGTGTATACGTATTATGGAGTAACAAAACAGACAAAATAGTGCGCTAAGAATGAATTGGACTTACCGGAAGCTAAAACTCCCAAATATATCCAGCTCCACACAATACACACCACTAAACTGTTTAATTAGCACCAACAATACACATACTACTAAAAACTCAACGTACGTTTCGCTTCGTAACCGAAGCATCATCAGGAGAAATCGACTGCACTCCACGAAGGTCGAGCAGATTCATTTTTTAGCGGAAAATTTGCAAATTAAATAGTTTTATTTAGATTTAAGTATGGATTTCCGCAAAGTAACGCCTTCTTCTATCAATAGTCCGCCTCGTTGGTTAAGTGGCTAGCGGTTTTTTAATTTAGTTATTTTTATTTAATACTTTTTAGTTTATTTCTGATATGATTTAATGTAATAATCTTATAAGAAAAAATATCTTTATGGCATGCTGCAGCATGCTGATGTGCCTGTAATCTTGTGAATAAGTCATCTAAGTGGATCAAATTAAAATTAAAAAAAAAGACGTCAGGGTGAAAGTGGATAAAAAATGCTCACAAAACAAAACTAATAATGAAACAAATTGTATGGGACCAATTCGAAATTATTCCGCATCAAAAATAAAATAACGTAAATCGGTTCAGAATCCTCGGTGAACTTACCAATTTCTTCGAGGATTACATAAATAAAAAAAAAACCACCAGCCGATTGGAGAACCTCCTCCTTTTTTTCAAGTTGGTTAATAAAATTGAATATGGTACCATCCTTTGAAAATTGCATGTGTTTATAAGTGGTGATTTGTTCTTGTCTTTTCAGTTTCAAGACTAAGCAACAGAAACTCGCTGGACATCCAGGGCATTTTGCAAAATAGATTTAAAAAAACGACGGTTTGCACTCCAGGAGTGCCGGCAGAAGTGAAAACTTGAATAAAAACGTTGTGCATTTTTAATATTTTGGAACGGTTAGGGTATAATTTTGCACGCACTGCTTTAATTAACAGTATGAAAGTACTATAATTTATGCGGTAGAATACAACAGGTATTCATTTATTGCGCTATCGTACACAAACATGACAATACGAACATTCGCGCAAGCGCCCTGCGCCGTCTTACAATTTTTCGATCAGGTCACGTGTCCTGACGCGAGTTTAGAAATTTTCACCCATTCAAAAAAAACTTCGCAACGCCGATAAAGAAGTTTTTACTTCTAAAAATATTAGTCGTAAATGAAAGATGGTGGTAATTCTGTTGTTAAATTTAAGTATTTTTAAATGCATGTTTATGTCACCTAAACATCTTTGTCAGGACAATATCTGTTGACCTAGCTAGCAGAATTTTAAATACCAGGATGACGCCAAAGATTCGGTTAACAGTACTATTTTCAAAATCCTTTACTTAAATCTTCTTTTTAGGAAGATAAAGAAATAAAACCCCTCAATGTTTCTAAGGTACTTATACTCATAGTTAATTACCTATCGAAAATCTGCAGGTATTAGCCATAGACTTAAAAATTTCATTTCTTTAGAAAGATTTAAGAGAATTATTGTAGGTTCATGCATATCTTCACATCAAGTCCCTTCGGCGAGCGTAACACCACAGATTTTCCGTCCCATTCCCATTTCAACCGCAATTATCTTACTGTGACCAGTGTTTGCAGCTCAGATGGTGTAGAGCCTAAAAGTGTAGCAAAATCTGCATAAAGCAGGCAGTTCACCATTTGGTCACCCATATGAATTCCCACATTCACTTGAAGATATCTGTCCAAATACAAAATAAACAAGCATGTCGACAATACACAACCCTGCTTGACGCTCAATGTTGACATTAAACCTAAGTGATATGATGCCGTCCACCCGTACATATGATTTACAATCTCCATACATACACTGCACAGGGATCCGTCTGTCTCATAATCTGGTAAAATGTCCCAAAGTTTCTTACGTACAACCCTATCAAACGCTTTTACGAGATCCACAAAACCGTAGAAAATCTTCTGGTCCAAAGTCAGATGCTTCTTTACGATGTTGCGGAGCGAAAACACCTGAAAACACATTATCTTCCAGACCTGAAACCACTTTGCGCCTCTCACAATATTTCATCGGAAATCCCTTGCAACCTCCTTTCAACTATTTTTCCATAAACTTTTGATGATAAATTGATGAAACTAATGGCCCTGTAATAAGTGCAGTCCATGCGTGAGCCCTTGCTTTTATACAAAGGCACGATGAAGGCACACCGTAAGTATTCAGGTACTAAGCCGGTCCTACAACATTTGTTACAATGGATCCAAAAAATCCACCAAGCTTGATCATCTCACCTGTAACTACGAGTATATCTACTCCTGCAGTCTTACCATTTTGTAATCGACACCAAATATCTCAGATCTTTTTGAAGAAGAAAGAAACGGAATTAGTCGAATGGATTGGTGATATCTGCAGAATTGAGATAAATTGATAGATGTCATTACCTAAATGAGATTTAAATAATGTTGAAAATTGTATGTGCAACAAAGCGTTATTTAAAAATGTTACCGTAAATCAATGGTGATGAATTGAACTCACTCACTAAACTAATTTTAATTTATTGCTATCTTTTCCAAACGAAAGCAATAGCAAGAGACAAAAGACCGTTAGAGCTGTCAGATTAGTCTATATTATCCCACATTTCTATAGAAGTTTAATTAATTTCTCGGAAAATGTTAATAAACACTTTACAGTTTGACTTGTCGGGTCTAATATGATGTCTAAAATATTCTATCTCTTTCATTTTTGTTTCATTAGAAAAATATAGCAAGCATCTTAAATTCATTTGGTGGTGATTGTGCTGCACGCAATGCAGCAGAATCACCACCATTATCGCAAGAAGCACCTACTAGTAGATAATAGTTTTTTTAATATCAAAAATGACATTAGTAGGGTTTTGTACACAGTACTAGCGGATTATTTATCAACATTTAGTTACAAATAAGTTCGACAAATCCGGTAAAATAATTTATTGTTTACTATTGACTAAATGGTAATGATTCGTCAGTATCATATTCAAGGGAATCTAAAATGACATACTCGATTCCAATTTCCAATAATGTATGAATCAAGCTTCAAGAGTAACCTTACTGTTCGTTTTCTTTCTGTGCCATTACTTTATTTTGCAGGTCGTTTTCTTCTGTCTCTGGTGGTGGGAATATTAAGAATATTTCGTCGAAGGACCACCCGAGTTTTTTCGCAAAAGCTCGAGAAAAACGTATGATGAGTTATACTTAAATATTAATTAATTGTATATATATATATAATAGATATATACATAGCTGATTCTTATTAATAAATGGACAGTAGGTAATGGGATAGTGGATAAGACTAACCTTTCCGATCCACTCTTCTAGACATGTAGCAATTTCTTTCTTCTTTAATTATTTCTTCGATAGTAGGTAGGAACAATCTTCAATTTAATTTATGAGTACGCACTCGTGATGTAAATTTATAATAGAGAATAGGGCGCCCCAAATTTGAATATTTATTTTAATTCGAGTTTTAATTAGCGTTAGAATAGTAACTGTCAGCCGTAGATTTTTGAGAAGAGTTAAAAAACACACCCATGCGACAGGAGGGGCAGGTATCCGTGGTCAGATGGCATTGTTAGACTGATCTGACCACGTCCACTCTTTTGTGTCCTTGGTCATACTTACGTAATCTAACTACGGACACATGGTGAAAAATGTATCCATGATCAGACTGTGATGTTATAATATGAAATTCTTTTTTTTCCATACAAAATGAAATAATGTACCTAATATAAACTAACGGCCAATGTTAATAATGTATTTCTAAAGATGGATTTCAAGCAATTCAGACAGCTGCGTGACCGGCGTATCCTATACGTAATTGCCATATTTATCCTGTCCACAGATATATTATTGGCAAGCGATAACATAAAAATGGATCAAAATATCAATCTTGGACAGCGAGTTTTGGATTAGGATTGATTATTAATATTGGCCGTAAGTGCGTTGCAGCTGTAACCGAACAACCATTCGATATATTATTATACGCATTCAAATAGCAATTCTAGATAAAAACTTTACATTTAGACACAGATAAGGTGTTAATATTATTCGCACTTCCTAGTTTAATGGGTAGCCATAAATATCAGATTGGCCGGTTCCAGATTGATTGGTGTGCAAGAAGAATTTGGAAATATTAATTTGGAATTAAATCTCTCAAAATTAATGCCATCTTAGAATAAAATGTAAGTTACATAATCTTTGTCGTGTTGTTGTCCGTAGGGTAGTGTAGCCGGTAGACTTGCATAGTTAGGTATACTAGGCCTAATTCTGTTGTTGACACCTGATGGAATTCCATTGTACACACTTTTTAAGGTAAACGCTTGTAGTTTTCCACTATACACTTTTTATTTTATACTATAGCCAACCGGTTTAACTGTTTACAGCATCATCAGGGTTTTATAAATGAAAATAAAGGAGTCTGTTTTATTTTCATGTTCAGTATTTGCTTGTAAGTTAATGACTGTACGTAAATAAAAAACAAACCACAACGAAGTTATACCATAGCAAGATTTTCTTTTAAAAATAGGGATTCCTGTTCTTACACGTTTGATTGGAAAGTATCATTATATTTAAAATTAATAAAATTGTATGTCGATTTGTGGAAAAAACAAATAGGAAAAAAATAAACAATAAAAATGATGTCGAATGGTATAAAATGACAGAATATCACACACATGAGAATATCAGTTTGGCGGAAGAATTGATTTTGCTATGTTTTTTATTCACCTAAATCTATATGACACTAGTTACCTTAAATCTAATACCTTTAGACTTACTTTCAAGTTAAACGGGTTATACCTATCTGTCACGTGTCATGTGTCAATTTAAGTAAACTACATACAAAATTCGGGTTTGCTATGTATCTATAGAAGTCCCACCTCTTATTACGTAGTATATATATACTCTTTGGAGAATATTATAGTCAAATCGTCAAAAATATGCGAACGAAACTATTAAATTAAATTATTAAAATACAATCAAAAATTAGATTTTAATATGAAATTAAAATTAATTGCTAAACCCATCTATCTCATTAAAAAAATCAAGTTAAGTAGAGGGGAGTTAATTAAGTCTAGCTGCTCGTTTAATAAAGTTGGGCTATTTTAAAGTTTATTTATTTCTAACGCTTCTAGAAAATTAAGTTTCCTTCGAATCTCGACTGGTGGTGGTTGGACGACCTCCTACCCGGTGGATTGATGATCTGGTCAAAGTCGCGAGGAGTCTCTGGTCACAAGCGGCTCTGATGACTCTGACTTGTGGCGCTCTTTGGAGGAGGACTATGTCCAGCAGTGGATGTCTCCCGGCTGATGACGATGATGATGATGACGTTGCTTGTTACAAAAATAAAGTAATTCAAAGTTACATGTCGGGTGAAAAGTATGACCCTATAAATGCCTAGCAAAGGCAGAATTCCTTTTTTCCTTCCTTATCCTTAACCTTATGAAAAACGTGCGTCCTCTCTGTCCTACGTCTGTACCAGCACTTATTTATCTTTAGTTATAAAGCCCTGATAATGATGCTGTGAAAGGTAAAACCGGTTAGCTATAGTGTAACTTAAAGGGTAAATAGTGTATAGTCGAAAAGTACAAGAGTTTACCTTAAAACAGTGTGTATAGGCTTAACATCCTGTGCTCTGTACAGTGACGCGCTTATGGTATCTGTGGTGTTTAGAACACGGGTATCTCTTACCATCAGGAGGACAACGTCGATGTTCGCTGAACTCTCACATGATGTGCGCGAATATGAATAATATCTTATCTGTGCTCGCGTAAAAATGTGATCTGACTATGGATACCTAACAGAATCTAACCACGGAAACTAAAATTCCATCAGTATGACCAAGGACACAAAAGAGTGGACGTGGTCAGATCAGTCTAACAATGTGATCTGACCACGGATACCTGCCCGACAGGAGTTCTTAGCGGCGACAGACGTTTTTTAATTTTGATTTCCGTGAATCTTCGTATGTCTTCGTGTATAGAGTGAATGGTTCATCTCGGGGATTGGAATAGGACAGGTGAATGAATTATAGATATAATAATTTCTTTGTTACTATTATTGTTAGTCGCGTTTTTATTGTTTGTTTTGATAAATAAATACATATATCGTAAAAATAAAAGTAAGTATATACTTATTCATATGACTGGCGCAGACAGGTCTCCCGCCCCGAGCGAAGAGCGAATTGCTCTAGTGCATAGCGTAAATGACTTAAGAATAGAGATGCATATAAAAATTATAATTTAGACATTTGCTTTAACGTGTAAAATAAATTTAATTCAAATAAGCGGACCTATAACTATCGATATCAAGATAATTTTTTATTGCGTTGGTAAGGGACAAACCCTTATTACTGTCCTAATGTAAGTGCCAGAAGCGGTTCTAACTTTTAAAGTACGAACTACACCATCTTTACCCGGATAAACCTCCTCAATCAGACCCAAAGGCCAATGAAGTGGATGAGAGTTACTATCTTTGACAACTACAACGCCAACCTTTACTGGTTTGGAAAGTGAATTCCATTTTTCGCGCTGTTGGAGTGAGGTCAAATATTCCAAGTTCCATCGCTTCCAGAATGACTGAACTACTTTATTTAATAATCGGTAGCGGGTGAGGTGGTTATCTGAGATATCTGTTGTATCCTCTGCAGGTAAAATTTTTAAGGGTGTAATGTTTAAAAAATGATTAGGTGTTAGCGCGGATAGATCTGATGGATCTGAACTTAAAATACAAAGAGGCCTGCTATTCAATAATCCCTCAATTTGAGCCAATATTGTGTTAAATTCTTCATAAGTGAGAATTTGTTTATTTATTATTTTATTAAGTGAGTTTTTACACATCTAATGCTTACTTCACTCAAACCATTAAAATGCGGACCATACGGGGGACTATGTTTAAACTGAATTCTTTGTTCATCTAAATAATTACCTATGTAGTTAATATGCGATTTAGATTGAACTAGCGAATAGGTTTTGTCTAATTTTCGTTTAGCTTCGAGAAAACAAGTAGCTCCGTCAGAATATATCAAAGAAACCGGGCCACGGCGTGTCATAAAGCGTTTAAAAGTGGCAAACAAAGAAACATTTCAGAGCTCAAATCTGACACAAGTTTCAGGTGTAGAGCCTTTGTAGTTAAGCAGACAAATAAACAAATATAAGCCTTATGTCTCTTTACACCTCTTCGTCTGATATGAGTTTTATAATAAGGACCTTCATAATCGACAGCGATATGCACAAAGCTTTTAACTTCTGAGATCCTAAATGGCGGAACATTTCCCATTGGCAGATTTTTCGGATAAATTTTAAAACAAGTGTTACAAGTGTGTATTCGTTGGCGTACTAAGTTTCGAGCTGAATTAATCCAAAACTTTTGTCTCAATAGTGCCAAAAGTAGGGAGAGTCCAGTGTGTAAATTTATAATTTGGTAGTAATCTACCAGTAACTGAGTAAACCGATCATGTAAGGGTAAAATCATAGGATGCATTTGAGTAAAAATTAATTGAGAATGTTTCAACCTGCCACCTACTCTAAATTTTTTTTTTTCATTATGAAAAGGAGCGAGTTTTAAAAGCGTTTTACACAAGTTTGATTATTTTTGATAGAGTTTATTTCCGTAGAAAAGTGATGAGCCTGAACATAGCGAACGATTAAGTCCTCTGCGGTCGCCCAATCCGAAACAAATTTATAGCGAGGAATGCGTTTCCAGAATTTTAAAATAAATATTAGAGATTGAATTAATTTAGTGTAACTTGAAGTGCGTTCGATTAAGTTCCGTATTGGACAGTAATCCACCGGAGGCGCGGTTAAGGCGTCAAGAGTCACATTTTTTATTTCCAAATCTTTCTGACTTTCGTAATTGTGTAATTTTTCTAACGTGGTTATCGGCCAACTGTTAGTGGGATACCTCATCCAATTCGGTGCCTGAAACCATATATTATTATTGTCCACAAACACGCATGATGTAGTGGGATGTAAACTCAAATCAGCTGGATTTTGTTTGCCACTGATATGATACCAATGCGAAGCGGTTAAATTAGCGTTAATTTCTGAAATTCGGTTAGCGACAAAAGTTTGATATTTTTGAGCGGGCGAATGTATCCACGTAAGCTCGATTTTGGAGTCGGTAAAAGCGTATATTTGTTCTATTTGACACCTTATTTTTAAATTTTCCTTTACAGCGAATAATATTTGTGCTAATAAAAGTGCGGCACAGAGTTCTAGCCTGGCTAGAGTGATTTTCTTTAAAAGTGCGAGTCTAGATTTCGAGGTGAGTAAATAAACTGAGTTAGCATTTTTATTATTAGAGCCTACCCTAACGTATACAACCCCGGCGTAACATTTTGCACTAGCGTCTGCAAATCCTATTAATGAGATGGGACTATCATTGGTTATACCCACGTGACGAGGAATTTTTATATTTTCTAATATATGTAACTCATCCATAAATAATTTCTATTTATTTAAGATTACAAGAGGCACAGGATCATTCCATCCTAACTCCGATTTCCAACATTCCTGTACTAATAATTTCATATAAGCGGTAACTGGTCCTATTATTTCTATAGGATCAAATAAACGAGCTGCTGCGTTTGATAACAAGATGCGTTTTGTAAAGGAATGTGACTCGATTTTCACTTTAAATGTTAAAACAACCTCGGAAGGTAACCACCTTAAGCCTATTAATTTTTGGTCAGCGTTTTTCGATATATCGAAACTTATGTACTGCGGATTTTTGTGTGACTGTGGTAATTTATTCATGAATTCAGTGTTATTAGAAACCCAATTGTGTAAATTAAAGCCTGCAGAGGTGAATACATTTATCATTTGTTTATAGGTATGCAGGGCTTTCGAACAGTCCCCAATCAGCTAGTTGACGTAATACTCGCATGGCAAGATATGGCGAGCTGGCTAAGCCAAAAGCGACTCGATTGAATTCGTATATATCAATAGGATTGTTAGCGTTAAATCGGTAAAGAATTCTTTGAAATGGCCGATTTTCCGGAATCTAATTTACTTGAAAATACATTTTTTCTATGTCAGTGGTAATAGCAACGAAGAATAAAGGAAAGTTAATCAATAAGTCGAAAATGATAACCTGTAAATTAGGTCCCGAGTGAAGAATGTTATTAAGAGATTTTCCAGAAGACGTTTTGCAACTGGCGTCTAGGACAATTCTCGTTTTAGAAGATTGTTTGTCTAGCCTATGAACAGCTCTGTGAGGAATATAATAACAGGGTTTACCATATCTGCGAGGACCATCAACTTTTGAAAGATATCCTTTATTAAAATAGTCTTGTAGCGTAGCGTTATAATTATCGCGAAGGGTTGCGTCAACGTCAAGTTTTTTCTCTAAAGAAATTAAACGTCCGCGTCGTTTAGTTATTAAATAGGAATCCTCTAACTCAGTAGGGCTGTACTTAAATGGTAAACTCACTGTATAACGACCGACCAGAGTTATCCAGAGAAATGGTGTGATTGATTAGTAGTTCACAGTTTTCATCATCTAAGCTCATATTATGTTTTTTATTAGGAACACTTTCAATTTCCCAAAACTGTTGCACTAAATTATCTAATGGAGTATAATCGGTTATGCCTACGAAAGTTCTATCGTTACGAATTTGCGTGTTCGAATGCTTATTTAAATTATATTTAGTAATACAATCGGCCCTACCCATAATTAAATATCCCAACGTACTTTGGATAGCGACGACAGAGGAACCCGGAATAGGTACTGTTCCACTGCCTTGTAACAATGGAAATATTTCACTTCCTAATAGGCAATCTACCTAAGACGGATTATAAAAATATATTCGTCGGCCAAAGTTAACTCGCGAAGAGGTTGTAACTTAGACGTGTCTATCGAGGCAACAGGTAATTGTTCAGTAATATTATCACTTTACCTTTACTTACTTTTTGTACTTTAGCGGTAATATTATACGAACAGCGCGCGTCTATGCGTGAGTGAACTTTAAACGTAACGATACCTATAGATAAGCTTGTAGTTTGTCCTATACCTTTTATTTTAGAGGGGGCGATTTTATATTTTAATCCCAAGCATTGACAACATCTTTTTGTTATAAAACTACTCATAGATCCACTATCAATAAATGCACGAATTGTTTTGTGGTTGTGGTTTGTTTTTAATATTGTAAACATTTACAAGTGCGGTTGGTAAAAGATCAATGCTATTCTTAAAGTAACCTGGAAAAATGTTCGTAGCGGATAATGCAAAAGATTCAATATCTCAGCTGCGGTGTAGCCTGCGTAGCACTTCCGTCATTTACCTGCGTAGCGGGCATCGATGTAGTCGATTCATCACTCGTTATCTGCAGGTAACGACCTCTATGGCTCAGTGGTCGGTTACGAGAATGCGAATCTTCAAGACCAGAGGTATTTTTATACTTCGAAAAGTTATCTGTATGCAGAAGGGTATGGTGAGGCATATGACATACGCTACATCTATTTTTAGATTGACATTGTTTAATATTATGAAAACATAAACAGTTTTTACACATTTTATTTTCCTAAACTATATTATTGCGAACGGGCAGTGCATGTTTCATAAAATAGTTACATTTATATAGCGGATGTATTTCGGAGCCACCACACACATTACAAGAAATTCGTTTGGAAAACTTTGAATTATTGCTGTTTACACAGGCGTAAGATGATTTCAATTGATGCGTGTAATTATTAATTTGATTAGGTTTAGTATTAGAAATTAAGATAGGCTTCCTAAGCGTTTGAATTTTGGTTTGTTCTTTAACAAATTTTAATAAATCGGCAAAGATAGGAATAGGTTTTTCTTTAAATGTCTGTTCAAACAAGTTCACGATATCTAAATCTAGTTTTTTCAATGCTATATGCATTATAATAAAGTCAGAAAGGTTTTCTAAATTTAAGCGTTGTAGTGCAGCTTCTGAAGTTGCGAAACGTTCTAGAAAACTATCTAAGGGTAGGTTAGGTTAGGTTTGTGATTTAGTAATTGGTCTAAATACATAGCGGCGTGAATTCTTTTGTCATGGTACTTTTCCACAAGGCTGTTTTAGATAATAGAATAATTTTCTCCGTTAGGTATAATACCAGCGCATACTAATAATTTTGCTTTGTCGGTTAAGCAACTTACTAAATAGTGGACTTTTTCGGTGTTTGATAAGCATGTATTTTTGTGAATTAGCGTTTTAAAATTTTCATAGAAAATAGACCAATTGTTTGCATCGCCGTTAAAACTAACTAAATTTAAAGTAGGTAATTTACTTGTTAACAACTCTGACCCACTTTTTTCTAATTTTGCGGTTTGATTGAGTTTGTTTTGGATATATTTAATATGACTAAATAATTCATCAAAGGCTGAAAAAGGAGCAAAGTCGGGTTTTATTTCTTCCGCAAGATGCAAATCATTAATTGAATCCAAAATGTTTATGCAACTATCTCTTAAACTATGGATAGTAGAGATTGGCGACAAAAAGAAATCTATTTCGTCTTTAGTAGTTACTCGTAAACTTAAGTCATAAATTTGTTGAATAGTTTCGAAAATATTTTCTTTTTTTGATTCCAAAAGAGCTAATTTATTTTTGTTAGGAGCCATTTTATAAGAAAATATATATAATATATAAAAATATTGACTTTGTTAATATTTTTAAGAAGCGGGTATATATAAATATATTCACTTGGCTAACGCATAGCTTTGTTTAAATACAGCTGAGCGTAATAAGCGGGAGTAATATCGCCTAGGTGCGAAAGAGAAGTTGTCCTTGCGTTTATGATGCGTGTGAGCAGTATAGCAATAGGAATATTCTAGAAACTTCCTTTTGCAATATTTAAGTATGAACATTTTACAAGATATAATTATTATAATACATAGGTATATATGCGTTTTTAAATTTTAGTATTCGTGAGCGTTATTCTTAAAATAATAATATGTGCGATTACTACTTATAAAATACGTAATATAAGTATGGCCTT
>NJDD01010850.1:369-15327 GCA_002245505.1 Calephelis nemesis
GTTATTTACTGCTATTTTTAGGTGTTTTAATAAACCGGCCCGCCTCAATATTAATTATAATTTACTGGCCCGTCACTAGTTTTTTTTTTAGTTTTTCTGGCCCGCGGTCAAAAGACTTTGCCCATCCCTGGTCTAGAAACCCTATTACTGTTCCATATAACGTCTTCCACACTTGACCACTGTCGGGTGTTTTTCGACTCGCGATTCTAAAAACAGTCTTCAAACTGCACGAACTTATTATCCATTTTAAATATTAAAAAAAAGTATCTTCACGCCCATATCCCCGAAGAGGTAGGCAGACGCACAACCAGGGCACCCACGACTAGCCGAAGACCCTAAAGGTCCATCCATCTTTCTTACTCCATTTTATATAGGTTGACGAAACCTTATACTTGATAATAACAATAACCATAACACCAATTCTGTTTTCGAAGTCTGAACCTTTATTACAATAAGTACAGTACTACTATTTAAATAATGCGCTTCGGCTTTACACTTTATACTTTTATTTTTAAATTTACCGACCTTATGTAAATTAAAGCGAAATGATTAAATATTAAATAACAACTCTATATAAATATCTTTAAAATATATTCGGATTTCCGAAGCTTGACGAAAATAGCCGAAGCGCATAATTTAAATAGTACTACTACTATAAACAAATAATACATGCAAAATATTCCGAGACGACAACTTGGTTCGCGTTAAGAAAGTAGTGACATCATCCACTCCTCCGACCAATGAAATGACAGAAAATTACAAAACCTGCAATTTGATTTGTCTGTGCGTTGCTAGGTCGATGACGTCACTAGTTTCGTTCCGAAAACAAATTTTTATATTCTGCAGCTAGCTTATTTAGGGTTATAAATTGAGCGTATTCTTATCGTTAAATGGATACGATTCGTAAAGTAATAAATAAAATTGTGATACAATTATTGGAATCGGCGTTCAGTCAAGATTCGAGAGCGCCGTCGCGTCATTAGCTAATTGGCCCCTCTTGACTCCGACACAGCCACAGAATCATCTGGTAGGGAATATATCATCTCCGTCGACGATGTAGAATACGAAATGACCAGTGTTTGTATTGTTGCAGGTGAGTCGCATGCTCGCTCGACGTGTCCCGTAAGTTGTGATCTTATCGCTAAACTCCATCAGTCCTACAATCTTCACACCCGTTGAACTTGAGACGTGTCCCAAGATGCTCTCACATTTCCCTTAATCTTTTCCCGCCGCATAAAATTGTTATGCGGTGGAGTAAGTACAACCTCTTCCTTATTTTTATTATATGGCTGTATGTGTTCGTAAAGAAACGTTATTTGCTTAGTTATTTAAGTGTTATTGTTTGAATGCAGTCCATATTGAGAATGAGGAAACTTCTTCAGACCCACTTGAAAGTATTCTCCTTGATCAAACACATCCTTTAGGAACACCAGCATTCACAGACAATAAATTCCACAATGTGATAGGTGGCAAGCCTATCGCCAACCGGGCACTAACCAATCCCGATGAACTTTTTTTTTAATAGAAAATTGGAAAAATCCAGTTTTGTTTTTGTTGCCCGACCCGGGAATCGAACAATTCGGGTGAGTCGTTGCGAAACTCTATCACCTAGTCAGATGTCACGGTGTTAGTAACGGTAAGACTATGCTCGCTTTTTACGAGCTGCCTGGCACAGGAAGGCAGATGATCTATTCTGCAAAGGAGACCGGACCATCACGGAAAAAAAATATAAAATTTTGTATAATATAAACTTAAGTTTAGGTACTCTTAGGACAAACCGTGTTTATTAATACGACGGTATGTGTATAAAGAACTTAACTTCGTTTTCAAAACAAACAGAGAAATTAGATATTTTCATTCTGTAAATAGTTACTTAAAATACTTTGAGTCGCTGGGATGCGATGTCACAGTGTTAGTGACGATAAGCCTTTACTCGCCTTTACGAGCTGCTTGCCAGGAAGGCAGATGTTTTATTCTGCAAAGGAACGCGGGCCAACACAGGGAATTTGTATTATGTGCAAAAAATATCGTGTCCTTATGACTCCTACAGGAAATAGTATAGCGCTAGGATCGACATCGTATCTGCCAATTGTCTCAACATAATAACTGTAGTTGTGGCGCAGTTGGTCGAACTGCGAACATGAAAGTAACGAGTTGAGCGTTGAACGGGCAGTCCAAGTAGTTTGGCGGAGTTTTGGCGCCACCGAGATAAAAGATGGTCGAAGTTTTTTCACAATAATTGAATTTCGTGTTAATATTGAGTGAAATTAGTCAATTTTGATGGCATTTTGTACAGTGCACAAATGAAATAATCATGAAGAAATTAGCGTATCGTGTATTTATTCGTTACCGCCAAATCTCATTACATGGGCTTGAGTAACGAGGCCACCGCTTTACCCAAGAGCCTGACATGACTTGCTGACGACTTATGATTGATGACTAATTATAATTAATTAAAATTGATATAAAATTTGATGCAAATTTCTACTTAACTAATAGCAAAATACTAACGTGAAGGCCAAAACCTAAAGAAAGAAAAAAAAAGTAGTTTGGCGGCGGATCAGAGCCAAGGCCAGTGGAGCACGGAGAGGGTCATTGATCAAACGTAACCAATTATCGCCTCACCGTCTGTTTACTCACCAGCACAAACGTGTCCTCAACTTATTACCAAACGGATGACAAAATTTTCCACCGATCGCGTCACCGATTTACATCCGCGAAGCTCTCCTCAATGTGGACGCCATCAAGAGGCAATAATAATCACTACACTTTAACACTACATAGTATAAAACATAGTTAAATAGTTACATAGTAACATAATCGTATACGTAATAGTTACATAGTCTAGTATCGCCTCTGTGGTCTAGCGGTTCAGTTGTTGGACTTGATTGCTTGAGGTCCCGGGTTTGAATCCCGGGTCGGGCAACAAAAAGAAAATTCGATTTTTCCAATTTTCTAATTAAAAAAATGTTGCTCCGGATTGGAAATGTGCCCGATTGGCGATAGGCTTGCCACCTATCACATTGTGGGACTTGGTGTCTTCGGCTAGTCGTGGGTGCCCTGGTTGTGCCTCTGCCTACCTCTTCGGGGATATGGGCGTGAAGATACTTTAGTATAAAACAAAGTTGCTTCCTCTGTCCCTATGTCCCTTTGTACGCTTAAATCTTTAAAACTACGCAACGGATTTTGATGCGGTTTTTTCTATTATAAAGTTATTGAAGAGAACGGATTATATTTATGTATACTAGCTGACCCAACAAACTTTGTATCGCAGATCGCTTGACATTAATGATTCGATAGTATCGCAGTCTGTCGGACCCAATATGAAACATTCCAAAACTCAACAACTACTTATTAAAAAAATAATGAAAAAGCGTTTTCCTAGAGACCAAATTGTGAATCTAAACCATTCTCGAATTCCCTTGAACACACACAAAAAATTTCATCAAAATCGGTCCAGTCGTCTAGAAGGAGTTCAGTGACGATCACAAGAATTATTTATATTAAGAATTTATACCCGTGCGAAGTCATGGCTAGTTGTAATATAAGAATAAACACGGCTGTAACACATCAACGACTCCCACTGGTTCCAACATAGTTACAGGAAAAAGTGCAGATGACTCGTCGTTAGACATGTTTTACATTGCATAAGTTACACAGTACTTTTAAAAATGTAATCAATCTGGAAAATTATTTAAAAAAAAGTATCTTCACGCCCACATTCCCGAGAAGGTAGAAAGAGGCACAACCCACGACAAGCCGAAGACACTAAGTCCTACAATGTGATAGGTGGCAAGTCTATCGCCAACCGGGCACGTATCTCCAATCCCCTGATTTTTTTGTATTAGAAAATTGGAAAAACCAAATTTTTTGTTGTTGCCCAAGCCGGCAATTGAAACCGGGACCTCATGCAGTCAAGTCCAACACGTGAACCGCTAGACCACAGCTGACTATTAAGATGTAAAAAAGGAAGGTTTTAACTGGTTATATGTTCGAACAAAATGACAGTATTTTATGTTTAGTTAAGTTGAACTTGTCTTAATGAAGGGTTGGGCGCTAGGTTATATAAGTGATAAGTGGTTAAGTGGTGACATTTTTTAACCCTTTGTTATGTTTTGGACATTGTAAGACTTAAATTCGTTTTGAAAAAGGATTCAAACCCTAGGTTGTAAAGGGGCTCTAAGCCCTAGGCGGTAAAGGAGGGCTCTAGTGGTATCTAGAATCCAGATTATTATCAACCCTTAAGCTACGTAAAGAAACATGAAATTATTACTGAGCGACAGTTCGGAATTCTTAACGTTTACCAAGCTAGACTATTTCAAACACCGAAGGGCGCAAAGAATTAAGAGCAAAAAGAAAACTTTTCATCCGATCCTGACGTGAAATTCGGATGTATATTTTCTGAAGTTGTCTATTTTTAAAAATCGGATCACAAATGATCGATTAACATACATACAATAAAGAATTCAAACATAACCCTTTGTTTGAAGCGGGTTAAGAAAATTGCCAACCAGGCATCCGCTTGGGGGCAGTACTTATTACTAACTGCAACGTTAGTAATGAGTACTGCCCCAAAGCGGATTGAGCAGTCACTTACCGATTTCTATGTGGATATATCACGTACATGAAAGCAGAATCCTGACTTGGATTTTACAAATGGCGTACTTACATTTCGAATGCAGTCCATCCATCTACATCATTTGCATACGTTAGAAGATAAAATTTTAAATCTAGTATTAAAATTTAAAAGATTAAGATCTTCTTAATCCCAACTAATATTTGTTGTTTCACTTTCACGCGAAAACTGTTGAAAGAAAAAAAAGGATTTTTGCGCTCCTATATAAGAAGCAGGACATCGTAGACAAGACAAGGCACCTACGACTGGTTGAATACATTACTTGCCTAATAGGTGGCAAGCCTATCGCCTACCGGGCACGTATGCAATCTCGGGCAACGTTATTTTTATTAGAAAATGACGCATTTTCTACCCGACCCGAGATCGAACCCGGTACCTCAATAAGTCAAGTGTAATGTTTGACCGCTAGGCAAAAGAGGCGATCTGATATAACTATATGCAATTCGATCAAACTTAAAACATAGGATAGTTTTATCCCAACTCTCTTACCACCATCCATCCTTCATCTCGACGGAATCTCGCTGAATGGCTTAAGCCTCGGGCCGGGTAACAGCCATGTGCATATTTTTCAAAAAGCATAAAGCCTAATATAAACCTTTCGACATATTGCTGCTGTTCACATCCTTGATGAGAGTGACTTAGATGCGAGCTGCAGAAATGGTATACTAGGGTTTTTTGCGAATCTCGACTAATTGCAGATTAACATGTACCTGACAACACTGTTATAATTATAGCGTGTAAAATGTATAGTGTGTAAAATGATAAGATTCCCGTTAGCATATGGAGCGCCACGGTTGTACTTTGTTATCTAAACGTAAACGAACCGTTAAGAATATAAATATTATAGCAAGATTAACGGTAAACTACGCTTTCAAAAACTAAATCACTGCTCGAATTGAACCTTATGGTTTTTATTATTACAATATAGACCAGGAGAGCAACGTAGATGAAAGGTATCATCGAGTGAATAACATTAATTAATCACTAAAATCATATTAAAAAAATACTTCAAAGAGTTGGAATCTGGAAAGTTATGCAGTATGAGAAATAAAATTAAATATGAATTTGCAAATTAAAAAAACACAAAAAAACGAAGATATTAATTGTCAGGCTATGGGTATTGCGGGCCCTGGAGTACCGGGCGACGAATAGAGCTACGATATCCTCCGTCTGTTGTGAGATGAGACTGATCGGTGTGTCAGTTGGTTTAAAGGCCGGGACGTGAGGCAGTATAGCATGGTGTGACCCCATCCTGCTGTCGTCAAAGTGCTGAAGAAGATTGAGTCTTCTGAGCGGATGAGCCTGCAGTCAGGTGAAAGGGTGACAGCGGTGCTTTCTTCGGAGATCCCGCAGTCACCCGATACGCACAGAGGATGGTCACCGAGTGGTTTTAGTCGGTAGTGGCCACTTCCCCCGAAAGCGGCGGGTATCCATGAGGATTTCCACTCGGTAAAAAAAGGCAAAGGGCATGCAGAAAATTATTATGGCTGCAAAAATAAAAAATATTTTATACATATTATAATGTACATGTACACTCCTTTATTACAATCGAAGGTACCATCATAATTCATGATACGTGTCTGACCATATTTTTTCTAGTCTTATCAAGTTTCATCGTATAAATAAAGTTTCGTATATTATTTCTTGTTTTTGCTTGTAATTTATTTTCTCGATTATAGGCCTGGCCTGATTCCGCCTTGGCCGACAAATGTTTAACATTATTCGGTTTAATTTAATGATGGTCTTGCCCGCATCACATCCCACCGGTTCCCCTACTCGGCTAGTAGTCTTGGAAATAAGTTTACTTGATTATTCTACTATTTTATCTAAAGATAACTAGGTTGTAGAGTGCAGTGGCAGGAGCTTAGTTAGATGGGTACCACTGTTTTGTCTATATCTGTCGCCTTAGCGTTAGAGCTCACAACGGTCAAATACGGTAGCCGATAGACTTTTGTATCCCGGCCCTAAAATAGCTAAGCACCAGTGACATTTATGGTGTGTGTAGACGAAGATTATCTCTTTCCGTTATAACAGATGTTTGTTTGTTTGCTATCTTAAATTTGCTATCTTAAGTTTGCTATCTAAAAAATCAGGTACTCGATATAGGCAGGTTTTCCGCTAATGCTTCCCCTGTCTATTATGAAAATAGTTTTTAATTATGGGTCGGAGCGCGGATATCGGCAGTGACGTACGCGCTCCACACAGACTGCACCGTGCCGGCGCGCGCGTGTGTGTGTCGGCCGGTGATGACACCGGCTTCACTCATTTTTAGACTACAATTATTATTGTTGTAATTCGGCGTTGAGCTTAGAGTATTCACACGTGCCGATTTTCACCGACCGACTTTTAGTCTAGAACGTGGGACGAAGTAAGATTTATTTTTCATTGGAAAAGTGGAAATCCTTTTAAACTAAGATAAATCTTCGTCATTTTATGAGATGGACTTTAAGATAATAAACTTTGGACCCCTTTTTACGAAAATTGCACGGACGCAGTCGTAGCATAAAATTTAGCACACTTATAGTTTATGTGTAGGAGAAATGCAGAACGCTAATGTTTTTCAATAATAAGGTTTCATTACCTACACTACCATGCATTTGACACACACAAACACATATTGATGATAACGATAAAAGATCACAGATGGTGCACTAAAAAGTTGAAACAAAGTATTTGGTCTTGAGAAATGAAGATGGCGTTCTTATCAACCAGATATTAAACTTATGGTCGAATTTGCGACCAACGCCCGACCACTAGTAATTATAAATTGAACTCTAAAAAATAATCAAAAACAAGCGACTGTTTGCTATGGATGTCAACAATATTAATAGGTACATAGAATCAAATCCAGTAACACATGAAACTGTTTGGTCATCACACGAATTGTCTTGTCAGGAAACGAACCCGAGCCACTTGTATTAGACGTGTACGCTAACCCCACACCAAACGCGTTTGGCAATTTTACGCGTGGGTATACGGTAATGAAAAATACACATACCTTTTCTCGAAGGGCTTCCTAGTTTTGTTCCAGCTTTATAACTTAGGTAGGTATTGATTACACTAGATAAACCAAACTCGAGAAATGATGTAGGCAGTGGACTTATTTAACATATTAACTTTGAATTACACACACCCACGCATTTATGGAATAGGTCGAAAACGAGCGGTTCATTGATGGAAAGTGATCTCTGACGCCCACCATCAGCTGTAACGCCGGTGATCCCACGGTTGAGTTGCCGTCCTTTTTTAATACGAGTTAGCTCTTTTCTTGATGGTCCCCATGTCGTAATGTTTCAGAAACACTGACGCTGGTAATAGATTCCGTAGTGGTGTAGTGTCAGGTAGAAATGTCTACAAGAATAACTCTTGCTCTTACATTGCTTTTACAAATGTTAAAGAAAAAAATATAGGACAACTACGCTCTTAAAAGGTAAAGGAATCCTCTGCAGCATTCGTCGGCTTTAAAGAAAAGGGTACAGGTTCAAATCCTGAGTCTAATTTTTTTCTTTCTTTAAAATTTGTAGATTTTTATTAACTCAAGCACATGGCAAGTGCTCAAATAAAAATACATTTCCTGATGGCAGGAAAATAAGAAAAGTCAGGTGATTGTTGGTCGAGGTGAAGCCGAACATGTGAGCTGTGACTTTCATTTTTATTGGTTGAGCTGTGTTTGCTTTTGTTCTGCCCGTTGAAAATGGGAAGTGGCATAAAGTTTAGCGCAGCAGGACAAGGCCCTTTCCGCCGGGATGACATAAAAGATATTTATTGTGTGTGTTTGCTTAGGCCCTCTTAAACGGCTGGATCGCTTTGGTTGAATTTTTTTTTTGTATATTTCAATAGATTTCTGGTTGGTTTGAAAATATTGTAGGTGGCGGTTCTGTCAGTATGTCACCGAATTAAAAAGTTAATAAGTTCGCTGAATCCGCTAATACCTTAAGCATCATCCAGACCATTGTGATCACGCCCCAATCACGTCTTCACAAAGGTGACTTTAGTGGAAACTTTGAAATAAATCAAAATTTGGATTAAAACTACGTTCCACACGGATGAAAATTAATGTTTACAACTAATGTTTTAAGCCGTGTGGAACAGAACGTGAATAATTATTTTAATATTAATTTAAGAAAACACTTGTATTGTCTCACTTTTTATATTTTGCTATTAATTATAGAATTAGCCAACCGATTCCTCTGCTTAGCATCTTCTAGAGTTGAGACTGTGTAATTAATTATTTTAAACTAATTTAGCAATGGACTAATGTTTGGCAGTAAACTTCAGTCTACTCGTGAAAAACCCGTCGTGCTTTAATAAGGAAAACAACAAACTAAAATATATTAAGTGAAACAATGCAAATTTATTTTTAAATGAATAATTAGTAATTACAAATGGAGTTGTATCAAGTGTCAATGATGGAAAGTGTACAGTGTATTTTATTCTTTACATTTTATCGACATTTCAAAATCTTCGTTTTGTCAACGATCACTCACAGATGATTAGCAAAACTCTTGCTTGCATCTTGAAAGCTTAAGTTTGGTATATAAGCTATTGTTAGTTCACAAATTACAAAACAATCTGAAACTTTTTTCTTTTTTTATTCTTTTAACACCTAAATTAGGAGATGCAACTGTATATTATAGGCCGTTCGTCAGTTTTCTAAATATTTCTATGCTTATCTAATCCGTAAAAAATAAATGTAAGTGTTAAAAGAAAGCTGCTGTGACGATGGGAATTCACAATGGGCTCAAGTCATTATCGTAGAAAGATAAAAATCTTAAAAAGCTGTATCTGAGGTCGGACTTAAACATCTCATGACGTAGCAAAGTTGTCCCATGCAATTTACAAAAGGTGGGAACGTTGGGCATGTAGTTTTTTTATGTACATGAGATCTAGTAACTTTTGCCAATTCGAAACATTGGGTGTCGTTTTCACAATATTTTATTTGACCGCCTCGTTGGCCGAGTGGCTAGCGTACACGCGTAACTACATCGACCAACCGCGAGACTCGGGTTCGAGTCCCGACGGGGCAGGCATTTGTGTGAACGTGTGTGTGTTTGTGTGAACGTCTAGATGTCTGCATTTCCGGGTCTGGGTGTTTATTAAATATATTCTGGTATCTATTTAAGTAAATCTATATGTATTAGAATCGGTGATTTACACCCATAACACAAACATATAGTTTGTTTAGTTTGGGATTAGGTTCAATTTGTCTGACTTGTCCAGGGATATTTTTTTATTATTTTAATTTGAAATGATTTTGTAAGGATTAAATGTTTCTCCCTTTAGGGTTCACATATAAATTACCCGTATCGATCGTTTTCATCTAAATAGGTCAATCATCAATTTAATTTCATTTAAATTGGCGATAGGCTTGCCACCTATTACATTGTGGGACTTAGTGTCTTCGGCTAGTGTGGGTGTCCTGGTTGTGCCTCTGCCTACCTCTTCGGGGATATGGGCCTGAAGATACTTATCATTTTTTGAAAGTGAAATTGGCAATGATGAAATAATAATCATATCTCTATTACTGCGCCAATCAGTATAGCTTCAAGTTTTAAACGTCTGAATTCTCTGGAGGTCAATATCATTTAATCACGTACACCACACGATAGGCAAATATGATTCGTAGATATTGTCTTATGTTGTCACCACACTTTGCGAAAGCCCCGTAATGTAGAAGAACAGACGCAACTTTATTTTAATATGTTGGACTTGGCTGGCTATGGCCGTATGCCACCCATCGTATCAAGTTTTCCTGTTACAAAACCTGGGAAATACCAAATACTGAATTCCACGCGAACAAATCGCAGACAGGAACTTAATATACTCGTAAAACCCAAACTCTTTTCGTCCAATGCCCACTTTAAAAGTCAGTAGGTAAGCTTGTAGCGCCCCTTACTTTTTTATCTTAACAACCTCAATAACGCGTAAGTCTCGCTTGGAACTTAATTAAACGAGACTTTTCTTAGCAGAGATTAATAATAATGTTACTTGACAATTTTAAGCGTGTCTTAAATTCAAAACCAATATCCTATTTTATATGCAAACATAAATAATATTAAAAATAAATAGTGTATGAATATGGACATTGTGTAGCCTGAAGATTTTAATTTCAGTAAATTCTAAAGTATAAAGTAGGTAGTTTGAGTTTCAAGTCACCCATCGCCACTTTTACTTTCGGGGCCTCTTGCTGCTCCCTCGAGGCGTCCAGCGCCTACAAGGGGCTTTATCGCCCACTTTGGGAAAGACTGCTATAAAGTGTTATGAATGTGAAGATTAAACATATTTTGCATCGTTAATTGACTTCACTACATGGGTTTTTAATAGGTTCGTCAGCATTGAGTAATCGACAAGTCATATCATTTAGCGTAGTTTTGCCTGAAGACGATGTGATCAAAGTGTTTGGTTGCGTTTCTGATTTGCTTGTAATGTGCGCATGGAGTATGTACTTATGGCGAATATGCATATTATAGTATATGCAAATAGAGATATTAACATTTGTCTTACCTTTCAACTTTCGGCCGCTATGTTATTTGTCAGACCCCTAATAAATCACCTCAGTGCAGTCAAGTCTTACAATAAGTGTCGATTTATCGTCATCGATACTTATCATAAAAAAATGTAGAAGTGTGAATTCTGTACATTGAAGATATTTAAAAACCATGGGTCTATTCGACTAAAAAGGGAAAACACAATTTTAGAAATTTTGTCTATCTGTATCTTTTAATGTATTTATTTTTATGTATTTTGGTGCACAATAAAGAGTTATTCTATTCTATTCTATTCTATGTATCTCGACCGCGATTCACACAGAATCTACTGAACTGACCGTAACTAGATTTGGCTGGTTGGTATTTCATGGTCGGAGGAAGGTTAGAGGATATTTTTATACCGCTTGCTAAAGGGATTCCCAAAAGAGAGGGATAAAGCAAAAATGTGAATTGACCTATACTTAATCACTACATAGTATAAAACAAAGTCGCTTCGTCTGTCCCTATGTCCTTTTATATGCTTAAATCTTTAAAACTACGCAACGGATTTTGATGTGTTTTTTGAAATAGATAAAGTGATTGAAGAGTAAGGTTTATATGTCTATTTCATAACCGTGCGAAGCCGGGACAGGCCGCTAGTAATTCATTAAACACAAACTCCAATTCCATTTATGCCTTTGTGGTTTTTAAGTACGTGCTTTAAAAAGCGACCCGTTATTTTTTGTAACCAAATAACTTAAAATCCGGAATGTAGAGAAATATTTGACTTCCAAGTACATACACACATATTGTATACACACATGCGTCAATTCCCTTACGTCGTATTTTACGAGTGCCAAATCTCACGAATCACGATCTTGGCAGAGCTGCCTGGCTTCCTTCACATTCATTACCCTTTTCATACAATCACGCCGATTTCAGAGTCTTGACAATAGCCTCAGATAGTATCCGAGCGATTACGGTACCGTACCGTAAAACATCATCTTACATAATATATACACATATTTTCACGCCAACTCTCCTTGTAAGGAAGGCAGAGAGAATCGACTGCCAAGTGAACGAAGTTCACCAGGTTGGTTAGTATACAAAAAACATTAAATTTTTTCGACCTCTTGCTTTTGTGATCATCTGTTGAAAAGAGGCCTTCCTGTTCTTACCGTGCTTTTGTCTGACTATGTATTTATATAACACAATATGTGACGTATACGCATGGCAAACCATGCAAACACTTGAGTGCAATTATCTCTGTAAAATTATGTTTTCGATTATTCGATACCAGCATTGCATAACAACGTATCTGGAACTCGGTAGATTAGCTGTAAATAACAACCTTAATGTTTTTATACATATTTGGTAAAATATTATATACGTACAACTGTATTTATATACAACTAGCCGACCCGGTGAACTTCGTGTATCGCTTGACATTAACAGATACTAACAATTTGAGTGAAAAAACAAAGTACTGTTTTTCTCACTTTCCCTCCAATTATTCCGTTTTTCCCCTTAACCTTACCAAAGTAATAACCGACGCAACAAAAAAGAATTATGACTACGCTAAATGGAGAAAGATTTTATACACATAGATGTATACCACAAAAGTGTTTTGCTGCTCACATTCCTTACTAGCATACATCTTAGCTTAAATATTTCAAAAGTGAAAAAGAAAAGAGTTTATTAATATGCATATATTTTACGAAAATTAAAAAAAACAGTGGAGATACTCATTCGAAATCAGTATTACGGATAATTAAGTTCAATATAATATTTTTTAATGTAATGGGACATTTTCTAAAAAATGTAGGTTTTGCAACCTTTCTCGTTACAAAGTATATAATTGTAAAAATAATTGTTCGATAAATTAAAACTTTTATTTTATCGAGTGCACAGCGCCTGCCGCCCACCACTAGCAAATTGCGAAATCGACATTGTGTCACCGCTTCGGCCGCGGTCACATACGCTTACACTCACACATACGCGTACTCACACACACAAACACTATTTGTTAACTAGCTACAACCATCGCACTGCTTTAACAACTTCTTGATGTTAATTATCCTTCACGACTTGGTCTTTTTTGTGATTTAAAACTAATTGTTGTGTGCTTGTTAATAGCATTTGCATGACTGTAATAATTTGTATTGTTTCTACATTGTCCATAGAATAATTAATGAGATAACTTCCTCTACTCCATAATATAGTTATAATAATATAGTTTCCCCGTGTTGGCCCGAGCTCCTTTGCCTGCCATCTGCCTTTCTGTGCCAGGCAGCTTGTAAAAAGCGAGCACAGGCTTACCGTCACTAACATCGGGACATCTGACTGGGTGGTAGAGTTTCGCAGCGACTTGCCCGGATTGGTACCACCGCTTTACCTATTTTTATTACGTTAGCGTTTGCCGTTGACGTGTTTCGGTTCGGAGGGTAAGGTAGCCGGTAAAATTACTTTTGCTCGAGGCGTAACATCCCGGTCAAAGGTTGACAACGCACCATTACCACTTTGATGTTTCTAGGCGGCGTGAATTTCTTACTATCAGGAAATCTGTCTGCTTGTTTGCCTTTCAATGTCATAAAAAAAAATAAAAAAAATGTGCCTGTGTTGCAACATGATTTTTTGAAATTGAATTTGGATATCTGGTTCTAACCATATTTAATTCAATTACCATTTACGTACATTAAACATGAGTTACTCAAACAAAACGCCCCAACCGCAGATCAGATGAACGCTTATAGCAGTATTATACCCATGTTGCTAAATGTCCACAGATAAGAGCAACTAAATAGCATACCTTACGACATATCGCACCCTCAGTTAATATAAGGGCACTATCCAAAAAACTACTTTTTGGGAAATCGTGTTTTTAGGTACAGTATTTTTCCCGATAATATCATGTGTTAAAATAAATATAATTACCGAGTTATTCTTATGTTTATTCTTTTTCTGCTAGCACTAACCAGTAGCGAATCATTTTGTGCCTTTATCATTCAAAATCCCAGTCGTGTATGGGATTTTAAATGTGAAAATTTTGACTTGGGCCCTTGTATTACTGAAGGTGCGATATAAGGTTGTATTTATCCGGTTACAATTCGTGTTATTGAAATAATAATTGTTTTAACGGCTTAAGGTTTAACCCCGTGTTGGTCCGGACTCCTCTGCAGAATAGACCATCTGCCATCCTGCCAGGTAGCTCGTAAAAGGCGAACATAGGCTTACCGTAACTAACACCGTGACATCTGACTAGGTGGTAGAGTTTCGACTATCCCGGATTGGTACCACCGCCTTACCTATTCCTGTCTCCATAACGTCATGACGTGTTCCCGTTTGGAGGGTAAGGTAGCTGGTAAACTTACTTTTGCTCGATGCCTAACGAACATAACATGGTGCGTTTGCGTACCACCTTTGGTGTCTTTCGGCGGCGTAAATTTCTTAACATCAGTAAAGCCGCCTGCTTGTTTGCCTTCCAGTATCATAAAAAACCCACCCAGTTCATGAGTCACAAAGTTGAAGCTCAGCTGCGAATTGGCGCGCAGTTGAGCTAAACTTATCTATGGATTGCGAATTAAAGGTGGAACAAACTGTCACTCGAGTCAAACCATATGTCAGCCAAAGAGGTTACAGCTTTTTTAGTCATTGGTCACAGATAATAGTCATCAGTTCGAGATATCTAAATATAATATTAATACGTGATGCCAAAACTTTGGACTTCTTTTTACAAAAATTGCGCAGACAGAGGAGCATAAAATTTGACATACTTATAGTTTGTGTGTAGAAGTGCAGAACGCTGATATTTTTTAATAATAAAGCTTATAAAGTACATTTAATCATTAAATAAAA
>NJDD01010850.1:33787-50270 GCA_002245505.1 Calephelis nemesis
TATAAAAATTACATGCTTTGTGTTGCTTTCTTTAAGTGCATTCATTTAATAAAATGTTACGCCACCTACTAATTTTTTTCCTAATAAACATGTAGGTAGTTTTGATGCGATCACAGAAAACGAGGTGTAATTCAAATGTTTTAAAATCAGTTAGTATTTATTTTGTTTGTGGCTATAGACATGTTATCTGGATGCACTGAGATATTAAAATGTTTTATCTGGGTGTTCTATGACGTTAAAATGTCCTTATGACTGTCATGCAGTCTGGATGCGCTACGATGCTGCTGATCTACGAATCACAATGTTAAAATGTCCTCATGACTGTCTTCTTCTTTTATAAATATGGCTTTCGATAGTTTTTCACGACTTACTTTGCCATTGTCAAGTTAGTTATATTAATTATTTTTATTAATTCATTAGTCACTATGAAAGTTTAGTGAGATTTGACGGCAGCGAGGAAATAGACGATACAATAATTTGTTCATGATTATTTCATTTGTTTCCCTTTCACTGAATAAAATAAACCTAATTCCCACCTACCACCAATTTCACTCGATATACTGTCATGTAACCTGGGTGCGCTACGATGCTGATAAAATGTCTTGATGACTGTCATGAAATCTGGATGCATTTCCAATTCAAGATTTTTTTTATGATATTGGAAGGCAAACAAGCAGACGTATTTCCTGGTGGTAAGAAATTCACGCCGCCTAGAGTCAACAAAGGTGGTAATGGTGCGTTGCCAACCTGAGGCTCGGATGTTAGACCTCGAGTAAAAGTAAGTTTATCGGTTACCTTACCCTCCGAACCGGAACACGTCATGACATTATGGCGGCAGGAATAAGTAAGGCGGTGGTACCAATCCGAGCGAGTCGCTGCTAAACTCTACCACCTAGTCAGATGTCACGGTGTTAGTGACGGTGAGCCTATGCTCGCCTTTTACGAGATGCCTGGCAAGGAAGGCAGATGGTCTATTCTACAAAGAAGGCCGGACCAACACGGGGAAATGCAAAGTATTTGCAAAACGTGTAGTGTTAATCTACTACCCAGAGCCGTTGTTTTGGTGCGTAGATAATGTGACCTCTGTTCCATTGCATGTTAATATGGGAGTGGATGTGTCGTAACTGCGTCGTAATTCGCAACAAGTGGGCCTGCGATGACACGCGCCAGTCTCGATGTGTTGCTGTTGGTCAAGGTGGAGCGACCGGTTTCACCTTACAACTAGTTATACTCACTTTTAACAATACGCCATGTTTTGTATGATAATTGAGAGTTGTAAAACTGCAAAAACTGACTCGAAATATTTTGAAGAAAATGAGGGAAAAATGTGTGCACTATTAAGTACTATTTTTTATGATATAGGAAGGCAAACAAGCAGACGGATTTCCTGATGGTAAGGAATTCCCGCCGCCTAGAGACACCAAAGGTGGTATTGGTGCGATGCCAACCTGAGGCCGGGATGTTAGGCCTCGAGCAAAAGTAAGTTAGGCTACTTTACCCTCCAAACCGGAACACGTCATGACGTGACTAGCACACTGTTCTGGCTTCACACGGGTTGACATACTTCTATGTTATTATATGTGTAAACCTACCTCTTAAATCACTCTATTAGAAAAAAACGTATCAAAATTCGTTCCACAGTTTGAGATATCTAAGCATATCTACATAGAGACAGACAGCGGAAAGCGGTTTTATAGTATGCAATGATAACTTTAAAACTACTAGTCGGATCATTATAAAAATTATATTGGATAAACTTAGAATTAGATTTTTTCTTATAAAAGAAAAGCAATCGCGTAACAAACATACAAAAACAGATATACGAATGAATAACCTTCTTCTGTTTTGGAGTCTGTTAAAAACTATTAGTGAAAGCGTTTTATTTAAATTGTAACAAAATTCACAAATAGTTATTTCAATCAATTCTAAGTTAAATACAAGTGGTTTATATAATTTCATAAAATGTACCACCATGTCCTTAATTACACATGGCACCTAATTCTTCGTACTAGTGGTCGCCCGTTGATCGAAATTCGACCATAATAAATTTTAATATCTTGTTGATAAGAACGCCATCTTCATTTCTCAAGACCAACGTAGTTTCCAAACTGCATGGTGTGCCATCTGTGATCTTTTATCGTTATCATCAATATATTTGTTTTTGTGTTAAATGTGTGGTATTGTGAGTAATGTTTATAAGCATTATTATTGAAAAATATTAACGTACTACACTTCTCCTATACATAAAGTATGTGTGTGCCAAAATTCATGCTCCTTACGTCAGCGCAATTTTCGTAAAAAAGGGGGGGGGTAAAAGCATCTTCGAATATGTGAAGTCACGTCAACATCTTAACACATTTTACATTCAACATATTTTAGTTAACATTCACATTTTGATTGTACTGCTTGCTTATTATTTAGAAAGTCACAATTTCTCAACGATTAAATTAAACAATTAGCAGTATTTTAAAGTTTCCTTCATTGCTTTATTCATATACATGTACGCAGTAGTACTTTGCGACTTTACCGCGCGATGAAAAATATGCAGGACATAAAAATGGACGACAAGTTTTTCACAGGATTGAGATAATTACATGTAATTTCTTTCGCTGACTTTTTTGTAGATCTCTTTTATATTTCACTCTTATAAAATTAAGTCAATTCGTTTAGCAATAATGCTCTTTCATTTTTCTGCCTTTTTGTAAATTCGACATGCACAATAATAGTAGCTTTCTTTTCTTTCCACATTTTAATCAAATCAAGAGGCCTTCTGCTCTTTGAAATCTTTTCTAACATAGTTGAAAATGGTGTTAAACTGAAAAAATAATCCAGAGTTTTGCCGTACGAGGGAAATGTTGGTGTCTTGTTAATTTATGTGAAAACCAAGGACAAGGACTTTGAGTAGTTACACCTAATTTCAAATGCTAATGCCAGATTTGACTTTATAAATACTACAAAAGCCGATTAAAATTCTGTTACGTAGTAACAAATAAACCGCCAAACAGTACAAAATTAAAAAAAAAAAATTTTTGGACTTAAAATCTATATGACAATCGTCTTATAACTACGCCATGGATTTTGATGCAGGTTTTTTAATAGATAGAGTGATTCAAAGGTTGATATGTATTATTACATCGTTTTTGTACTTTAGTAGATTTTCGCCTTGTGGCACGCAACCGCGGCTCATAATGTGATGGTCATAAGTGACGAAAGTTTGACGACTTTCGCGACGTGAGTAATCATAATCACATCAAAATATAGTAATCAGTGGCCTCTCCCGCATCAGAAGATCAATCAATTAATAATTAAATGTCGAATATTTAATAACAGTTTGGAGGTTATTTATTATCACAAAATTAATTGATTTTATCTATGATCTTAAAAGTGTTTTTTTTCATGACATTGAAAGGCAAACAAGCAGACTGATTTCCTGATGGTAAGAAATTCCCGCCGCCTAGAGACACCAAAGGTGGTAATGGTGCGTTGCCAACCAGATGCCAGGATGTTAGGCCTCGAGCAAAAGTAAGTTTACCGGCTACCTTACCCGCCGACCGGAACACGTCATGACGTTATGGCGGCAGGTTTTTTATATTTATGACAAATATTTCATCTTCTCCCTTTTTCCAGTCTTGGTCTGGGTCCTCTGTGTCGAGGGGTTCTCTGCTTCTTTGCCTGGCAACTAATAAGAGGCGGGCATAGAAACCTTATCAACAAGACTACTAATAATAGTGTTGTAGCATAGTTACAGACTTGGTCTAGGTCCTCTGTGTCGAATAAGTCCTTTGCTTCGTTGTCTGGCAACTAATAAGAGGCGAGCATAGGAACCTCATCAACAACACTACTGATAATAGAGTGTTGTAGCAAAGTTACAGGCTTGGTCTAGGTCCTCTGTGTCGAATAAGTCCTTTGCTTCGTTGTCAGGCAACTAATAAAGAGGCGAGCATAGGAACCTCATCAACAACACTACTGATAATAGAGTGTTGTAGCAAAGTTTCATACTAGTAACTGGATTGGTTTCCACCGCCATAATGAAAGTGTCTTATTTCGATCTGAAGGTTAGGATACCTGGGGCCCTACCATGAACGCTTAAAGCAGTACTATTTCCATCTTGCTAAATGTTAGCTTTTATAAGCAACTTTATGATATACATCATAAGGTTATCTTTCTCCGATGAAAATTAGTATTATTGAAATAATAATGTTTTATAAGCTTATGGTAACCCCCTAATAGAATCATATAATGGGCCAACACTCCGGCTACAGGCTGGGAAGCACCTATAATATCTATTGTGTCTACAAGCCACGGTTTTCTCTTACCATCTAGAAGGCCGTGTGCTTGTTCCCTGCCTTATCACATTAAATACCTAGTTCTAATTAAACAGGTTCTTGTTAATTAAGCCTGATATGCTAAAACACCGGCTTTGTAGATCTATTGAAAGGCAAACAAGCAGACGGATTTCCTGATGGTAAGAAATTCACGCCGCCTAGACACACCAAAGGTGGTAATGGTGCGTTGCCAACCTGAGGCCTCGATGTTACGCCTTAAGCAAAAGTAAGTTACCTTATACTCCGAACCGCAACACGATAACGGCAAGCATTGACGTTTCGGTGAATAGGTAAGGCGATGGTATCAACCCGGGCGAGTCGCTGCGAAATTCTAGTAGAATGTCACGGTATTAGTCACGGTAAGCCTATGCTCGCCTTTTAAGAGATGGCTGGCTGGAAGGCAGATGGTCTTTTTTTGCAACGGAGCCCGGACCAACACGGGGAATGACCTCTGTCAGTTTGCCTCGAAAGTAGTTTTTAAGATGGCTGACTAATTCTGTGAAACCTTAGTCGCAGAGTAAGGTATAGAAGTTTTATTAAATAACATGAAAGAAATATAATTAGCTTCACACCTTTTTTTTAGTTAACACTTGTACTTATCCACAATATACTTTTGTAGGAAATAACAGAAAGTGTTAAACAAAGTATATTGTGGATAAGTACAAGTGTTAACTACAAACACAAAACGTGTGAATTGACCATCTGCCTTCCTGTGCCAGGCAGCTCGTAAAAGGCGAGCATAGGCTTGTCGTCACTAACACCGTGACATCTGACTAGGTGGTAGAGTTTCGCAGCGACTCACCCGGATTGGTACCACCGCCTTACCTATTCCTGCCGCCATAACGTCATGACGTGTTCCGGTTCGGAGGGTAAGGTAGCCGGTAAACTTACTTTTGCTCGAGGCCTAACATCCCGGCTTGTGGTTGGCAACGCACCATTACCACCTTTGGTGTCTCTAGGCGGCGGGAATTTCTTACCATCAGGAAATCCGTCTGCTTGTTTGCCTTCCAATGTCATAAAAAAAAATATACATAGGAGAACTACAGCATTGCTGGTACCGTGCGGTATCGATTAATTGCAATTATCGTACCACCACCACTCTCTCACATAGCATAGTGGTCGCCATATTCTTTAATAACATCATTACAAGCATAAAAAGTATTTGCACGAAACAGACCACTTTGCAATTTTAGATATACATATCTTCTTGGTGATATTTTCTATTTACACACATTTATTCTATTTTCGTACATCATAGATTGTTTTTGTTGTTGGTTAAATAAATTCAGTATGACGCTGCAAAAAAGGAAGTTATCGTCATTTTTAAATTAGCAATATCTGCTTTAAATATTATTAATCTATCAATGAACTAAAATTTAAGTGGATTTTAATTGCGGTCAAAAATAAGGAGATCATGTGACGTAAATTTAACCTCGTGACGAGAATTTTAATAGAAATTATTTTTACGGTTTTCTGGTTTATATGTAAAATAAACTCGTGTTAGTTAAACTACCTATAACTAAGGAACGGCTCAAAAATTTATGAGGAGTTAGCTTAGAACCGAGAGAAGGACAAAGCATACGTTTCATCCCGCTTTTTAGCGAGGAAACTGGAAAAATAATGTTTTATTTTTGGGAAAACTAATTTAATTTTTCCTATACAAAACTGAATGGACGGAACGAAGTTCGCCGGAACAGCTAGTCATTTATATTTGGTTATCATTTTGTTATCTTTTATTAATCCCGGATTTGAATCCCAGGTCGGGCAAAAAAAGAAAATTTAGGTTTTCTAATTTTTTTAATATAATAAAATGTTGCTCGGGATTGGATATGTGCCCGGTTGGCGATAGGCTTGCCACATATCACATTATGGGACACTGCGTGTTCGGCTAGTCGTGGGTGCCCTGTTTGTGCATCTGCCTAGTTCTTCGAGGATATGGGCGTGAAGATACTTGACTTTTCTCTAAATCTATTAGTTATTTATAAATATTCTCAAAACCAGTCGCTCAAACGTTTATTTTGATACGACCCTTTCTAATTATTAGTAACAATAGCTTCCGCCCACGACTTCGTCCGCGTAGAACATAGCCTTCCTCGTTAAATGGGTTATCTAACACAAAAAGAATTTTTAAAATCGGACCCATAGTTCCTGAGATTAGCGCGTTAAAACAAACAAACTCTTCAGCTTTATAATATTAGTATAGAAGTATGGATTACACGAGTGAGGTTACCCACTGTGACAATATGGTACACAAAGGCAGGTGTGGTAGACGGCGGACCGTGTCCCCGATACAGTTGTAACGGGACGCGCGGCCCCGATACGCGCTGCGACCGACGCTGCTGCTAGCTGCTCGTGAACAATACCCGAGCCCGAGCAGCCAGACTCCGTGACGGCACGCCTCATACCACGCCCCGGCTCGGCTTGCACTCGACTTTTTTTATGACATTGAAAGTCGAAAAAATTCACGCCGCCTAGACACCAAAGGTGGTAATGGTGCGTTGCCAACCTGAGGTCGGGATGTTAGGCCTCGAGCAAAAGTAACTTTACCGGCTACCTTACCCTCCGAACCGGAACATGTCATGACGTTATGGCGACAGGAACAGGGAAGGTGGTGGTACCAATCCGGGCGAGTCGCTGAGAAACTCTACCACCTAGTCAGATGTCCCGATGTTAGTGACGGTAAGCCTGTGCTCGCCTTTTACAAGCTGCCTGGCACAGAATAGCAGATGGCTCTTTGTAGGATAACAAAGAGCCCGGACCAACACGGAGGGAAACTTCAATGATAACCAAAACGCTAAATCATGTCAAAAGCTCCCCCCCTACCTATGTTACAATCTAACGTCGCAACAGGATTTCCTCGAGTTCAGGCGTTATCATGTGAACTCGTTAAAATGAGTACAGTAGTCACATGCCCTTAGTTAATAATTACTTCAGTCTGCTTTTTGCAGTTAGTATGCCTCCTAGGCTTCTATCTTGAAAAGCATTTTATTAATTTTTATGCAAATGTTAAATGTAGAGGTCTTTGCCTAGAGAATAAAAAAAAACAATGTCGCTACATAGTGTAAAACAAAGTCTTGGTCTCTGTCGCTGCGTCGCGTCCTTTTGTATGCTTAAATCTTTCAAACTACGCAACGGATTTTGATGCCGTTTTTTTAGTAGATGAAGTTTCTAAAGAAAAAGGCTTATGTGTATATTTTATACCCGTGCCCAGCCGGGGCGGGCTGCTAGTAAAGAATGAACATGACGTATTGACTTCACGACAAAATCTTATTGGAAAATACCTATTATTCTGAATGAAAAAACCGTTTGCAGGACGTCTTAAAATCGCCTTGTGTACTGTTACGGATATACAAAATAAATGAAATTATATCAAGGTGTCAAGAGTCTCCGAAACCGGTGTGTTTGTATGAAAAGGGTAATGAATGTGAAGGAAGCCAGACAGGTTTGTCAGGATCGTGAGGTCTGGCACTCGATACTCTCTGCCTACCCTAAGGAACTTGGCGTGAAGATATGTATGTATGTAATGAAATTATATTATACAGGAAATTATTGTTTTTCATACAATAGTGCACAGATCTAACATAGTAAGTACGTCACAAACTCGGGAGTAGGTACCGACTGCGAGCACTTTCGTCAATCTTTACGTAATGTTGTTAGAATGTAGGCCGATCAGAGAAACTGCGCGTTGCGAAGCACGCAACATAAACCGCATCTCGACACTCGCACATTCTGTCGTAGATGCAATTTCTTTAAACCAGTCCATAGCATGTTTAGCTGTATCGTTACTGCAATGCTCTGCAATCGAAATGTTAGCGCCGATTAAATGCTAACTTTTATGAAAAAAAAATAAAGTATCTTCACGCCCATATCAGAAGGCAGAGGCACAACCAGGGCACCCACCGAAGATACTAATGCCCGATTTCACCAAGAGCCCCTATACTTTAGGGGACCTTTTAACGTTACTTATGGGACTGTTTTCATACAAAACAGTCCCCTAAATTACGTTAAAAGTCCCCTAATATATAGGGGCTCTTGGTGAAATCGGGCATAAGTCCCACAATGTGATAGGTGGCAAGCCTATCACCAACCGGGCACACATCCTATCCCGGGCAACATTTATTTTTACTAGAAAATTGGAAAAAAAACCCAATTTTCTTTTTGTTGCCTGACCCGGGATTCGAACCCAAAACATGAACATGAAAATGCAGTGAAATCCAACAACTGAACCGCTAGACCACAAAGGCGATTCTTTTATGAAAACACGAAATTATCCAGTAAATGGGGCTGCGGACAGTGTCAAGGTCGCGTCTCCACCCTCCCCCCGTCTGCACTGCGAAGGGGATGCTCAATTTCCTACGTACATTTTTAGACTCTCTCGATCCGCCTTATTGCTGTATAAGTATCATGAGTATTCCTTTCTGGGTCTTTAAAACGCAATGGCGAAAGTGGAGCCACAGATTTAATGTGATGCTTTTGACGTGTCATTCTCAATCGTACGTGCACTTGCAGACAAATAT
Organism: Calephelis nemesis; assembly: GCA_002245505.1. Classification (NCBI taxonomy): domain Eukaryota; kingdom Metazoa; phylum Arthropoda; class Insecta; order Lepidoptera; family Riodinidae; genus Calephelis; species Calephelis nemesis. The sequence continues at coordinate 42,630 of NJDD01010850.1, forward strand.
ATATTTTAGATTAAGTATATTTAACTAACCTTTCCAGGCTCAATATTTGTCCAGAAATCTTTGTCTGTTATAAACAGCGGTAGGTCAACTGATTAAATATTTTTACGCACATAAAATTGTAAACTCTTTTTTTATGATGTTGGAATGTTGCCTTCCAGCAGATGGATTTCCTGATGGTAAGAGACTCACGCCGCCTAGGGACACCAAAGTTGTTAAAGATGCGTTGCAAACCTGAGGCCAGGATGTTAGGCCTTGAGCAAAAGTAAGTTAACCGGCTACCTTAACCTTCCAACTAGTTCACGTCATCGGTAAGTTTCTTTATGGTGGCAGGAATAGGTAATGCGGTGGTACCAATCCAGTCGTTTCGCTGCGAAACTCTACCATCTAGTCAGTTGTCGCGGTGTTAGTGACGGTAAAATCTATGCTCGGCTTTTACGAGCTGCTTGGCAGGAAGGCAGATGGTCTATTATGCTTAGGACTCAATACGAAATCATTTAGATCTAACTTCTTCTGGTTTAGTGTACTCCAATATTCATCATTGCTGAACTAAAAGTTGAGGGTTTAACCTAAAATAAATCATGTAATTCATTCTAAATGCCCCACTCCTCTTATCCTGAGGCGCTGACAGAAAACCAGCGTTGCAGTCCCTACTGCAACATTTTTGCTTAGTCAGTACACCTTTTTCCAGAGGTGATACATAAAATTAAGGTTTGTTCCAAGTATGTTATTCCTGTAAAATTATTAGCTTTAAGTTGTAACTACATTATGTTTGTTTTCCTTATATCATGTACTAATTATGTATAATTTCTGGTAATAAACGTTTTCTATGTCTATGTCTAAAATAAAAGTTAACGATTGAATGGCCAATGTCAGCAATTTGTATGTATCGGATTCGTCGACGCGGTTGTAAGCTTGCTGTCATCAGACCTTGAATAATGATTTGTTGTTTTCGCTCAGTTCCTTGAGCGTTATTATACCTATTAGCAGTATTTGTGTTGTTGCTTTGGTGGGCGTGTTTTTCTCGTCAAACCAGTAGGTGTAATATTTAAGAGAATCAATTTGTACGTAATGTAATAAATTTCCCCGTGTTGGTCCGGGCTCCTTTGTGGAGTAGATCATCTGCCTTCCTTTTCCAGGCAGCTAGTAAAAGGAGAGCATAGGCTTCCCGTCACTAACACCTTGACATCTGACTAGAGTTCCGCAGCGACTCACCCGGATTGGTACCACTGCCTTACCAATTAATGCCGCCAGAACGTCATGACGTGTTCCGGTTCGGAGGGTAAGGTAGCCGGTAAACTTACTTTTGCTCGAGGCCTAACATCCCGGCCTCTGGTTGGCAACGCACCATTACCACCTTTAGTGTCGCTAGGCGGCGGGAATTTCTTACCATCAGGCAATCCGTCTGCTTGTTTGTCTTCCATTTTCATAAAAAAAAATCAAGTTAAGCCCTCTGGTAGCCGATCAGATATTTGGCGTGTGTGTCATATGATTTGAACCGTTATTTATTATTAGTATGCAATGTGTGTATGAGTGGTGCTCCGCTGGCGGGTGCTGGCTCATCGTGACCGTGACACTGGCACGGCTTCGTGTAATCGTGTTTCCGAGTGTTCTCAGCCATTTACATAAAACATCGGACATTGCCTTATGATTACGAAAATCATGCGTATAGTAGAATATCTCTATCGTGTTACAAAATATTATATTACGTGACAAGTTTGAGTTCTTTTCTTACGTCACCAAGGACAACTCACTATATAAATTAAAAATACATATAAATATTTGGAAATTTTATCAAAGACCGACGATGGAAGTATAAAAAGGAACAGTGATTAACGGAAATGCCCTTCTCAATCCTCATACTTTATCACGATGTACAAGGACTAGTCAAATTATGTATGGAAAGGTTGGTAGACGAATTGTGTATTTAGTTCTCCAAATGAGCCCTAACGCACTATATATGGTCCTACAAAGTCTATTCTGAAATAAAAATCACTTAAGTACATATAAACGGAAAGCCTTTCACCATTAGACCTTAAGTGATAGGCAATAGTTGCAGAACAAGGTTTTGAAGGGTGGATTTGTAACTACCCTCACCAGTTGATTGCAATTGTGAACTGATATGAGTCAGTGAGAGACTAGAGCAAAGAGGGATCATAGATGGTAGAAATGATGGTTGTTGTGCTCTGATAATTTTAGTTTAAATACAATCAGATAGCATTATTTGCCGGCTATAACATAAACCAAGCAACTTTTAAAAACGAAACTCAAAAACCTGACACTAAAAATAACCGTACAAACTACAAAGACAAATTAAAACCATTTTGAGACCCCATTTGATGAGTTTGGTAGAAAAAGAAGCTTACAATATGGCGTCTAAATTTTACTATTTCGTTTTTCTTAAATAACCCTGTTTTACTCGCACTATCAAGCCAATTCTAACGATACCTCATACGTATACTTAAACTAGCTGTTTAGGCCGCAATATGGAACACAGACATCTACATACACACATTCGATAAACCTAACCTCTACTCTAATGCAGTAGGTTTAAAAAGCTACTGAATGGGAGAGAGGAACTACTGAATGTTATTTTAAAGTAAATGTCAAATTTCATTTTTTTAAGACTGTTTAATTCGAAGAAAAATGCCAAAGATTGAACCCTTTGATCGTTATAGTTTTTCAACTTTTCACGTTAAGTGGTTTTGATTCTGGCTCAGCCAGGTGATCATTTTATGTTTTTGAATGCAGATAGTATTAGATTTATTAAAACAGCTTGCTGACTGACTGCCTTGAAATCTTTTAGGCAATAGCTTAAGCTCTGACTAAATAATTATTTTAACTGCAAAACTAAAACATTTAAGATACTGAATAAAAGTAATAGCTACACCGTTGTATTTATTCAGTATTACAAGAATAATAAGGTCGGTGGTCGTGTTCTCCAAATGATGTGTGCGGAGCCGCATGGCCTCCATCGACTGCGCAATACAGCATGCTTGCGCACTGCGGGTTGCCCAACATGCGCTCGATATGTTGGACTCTCTTTGGTTGTATCAATTTTAAAAACCCTGCTTATTATAGGCCACGGGTTAAGCGTGATATGCCAAAATTAATGTATTTTGTTTATTTTGTCTTATGTGGTTTGTGAATGTCAATTAATTTATTTGACTGAACAAAATTCAATGCCAGCCTATTTTAAGTAATACATATAGGTACATCTTTATATATATAATTTTTGTGTTCGTGTGTTTATCACTTCCTTCTAGGCGACTTTACGGATTTTGATGAAACTTTTCGTGTGTATTCAAGGGAATTCGAGAATGGTTTAGATTTACAATTTGGTCTCCTGGAAAAGGTTTTTTTTTAATTACAATTTTAATTACATGTAGTTGTTGATTTTGGAATGTTTCCGACAGACTGCGCTATTATCGAAGCATTAATGTCAAGCTATAGGAAGTTTGCTGGGTCAGGTAGTATATATATAAAAATCAATGCCACTTTTCATTGTAATTTTAGAACTCAAGAACGGGCTCACCTATCAAAACCAAATGTTTAGACTTTGTTCGGACTACTTAGTAGATGGTTTATGTAAAGTTTGCATAAAATTGGTAGAGCGGTTCTTCATTTATCACAGTTTTTTGTAACAAATCAATTCAATAAAACGATCCACCATTTTGTTTATCGGTATTTTTCTGTCAAATCGAAACGTTTTCAAATGGGGATTGTGCATATTGAAACTTTTTTCAGTTGTGTTTTTCATTTTTTGTTTTGTTATATCATTAATGCGGTAATATAGTCCTATTAATATTATAAATGCGAAAGTTTGTATGTATGGATGTATGGATGTTTGTTACTCTTTCACGCAAAAACTACAAAGCCGATTACGATGAAATTTGGTATGTAGATAGCTGAAGACCCAGAATAACATATAGGCTACTTTTTATACCGGAGTTCCCGCGGGTATGGGACTTAGGCGGGTGAAACCGCGGGGCGCAGCTACTGGTTATATACGTAGCGAAGAACGTACCGGGCCGCTAGTCTAATATAAATAGTACCTACGGTTGTTGTAGTTGATGGGCTTTCGCTAAGCCTGTTAGGTTAGTGATTCCCCAGCGCAAAAGTTATTACTTATTAGGAATTACCGCGTCATGAAGGTCAAGGTCCTAGCGCTAATGTATACGTAAACATAGTCCATCGATTTTTAGAGTTCCGACATTGGTTGTTTAAATTGTCATACATAAATTTGATGTAAATGTATTAAATTTAAAATTTATTACAAATAGTGCCTTTTCAACAACCAGCAATAAAATATCACATTCATAGAAATTTCTAGTGATGTTAATAATTATAATTTGTTGCAATAAATGAATGTGATGTGAAGTAATCAATTTGCACGGACTCGGTACTAATTGTATATAGCCGTTATGTCGTCACTCACGTTTCTGCAGAAAAATAGCAGGTGCCCTTGTTTTATAGTTATTCCGCTCTAAAATCTTTTAAAGGTTTTTAAGTAACAACTAGGAGATATTTAAAATATGAAACTAATAATAAAAATAAAATAAAGTAATAATAAAATGAGAATTTACTAGTTGGTAGAGTTTCGCAGCTACTCACCTGGATTGGTGCCACCACCTCACCTATTCCTGCCGCCATAACGTCATGACGTGTTTCGGTTTGGAGGGTAAGGTAACCGGTAAACTTACTTTTGCTTAAGGCCACAGGTTGGCAACGCACCATAACCAGCTTTGGTGTCTCTAGGCAGCGTGAATTTCTTACATCAGGAAATCCGTCTGCTTGTTTGCCTTCCAATATTATAAAAAAAAATTAAAACCTCAACCCGGTACGTAACGTGCCCAGAGGGTTCATTCTGTATCTTTTAGCGATGATCACTCGGTAAGGTGTACACCAAATAGCTGTCAAATGACTTGTTTCTATTTGCTATCTCATGTGACCAACAGAAATGCGACAGAGATAGAAAATACAAAACACGTCATTTGACAGCTTTGTGATGTATACTATACCCAGTGATCATCACTAAAAAGATACTGATAATTTTTTTTTGAATGACTAATTAGTTGCTTAACGGTTATTACAATTTCACCGAGCTTTACTGATATCTGAATAGCCTTGCAGATTTTTGAATCGAGTGTCGGGACTTTACTCACAGTAGAAGTGTGGTACTAGCAAATTTTAAAGACGATTTATAGTTTTGAGTTTTGTTTCCAGTTTAGTTGAACCCTGTTATTTAGCGTCGAGGACAGGACACCGGACAACCAATGCTATCTTGTGGTAATTAAGTGACTGTATCGGCGATTGTTTCACAGAAGTATGAGAAGTGGGTTACCGGCGACGCGAGGTTGGTGGGTGACCTCATGCACACGGCGCACTTCAACAGTGTCTAGCAAAACTTGTCTATAGAATTATTGATTACCCCTACCCATAGGGATTTCAATCTCGTCGCGTTAAGTGACAAGTTTGTCACTTTTGAAGTGAAAGAGAATGTTGTTAGTGAATTATAATAAAGCAATATTTTGGTCTTTACATCCCCGTTTCGGTCCGGACTCCTGTGCAGAATAGACCATCTGCCTTCCTGCCTGGCAGCTCGTAAAAGGCGAGCATAGGCTTACCGTCACTAACACCGTGACATCCTACTAGTTGGTAGAGTTTCGCAGCGACACCTATTATTACCTGTTCCTGCCACCATAACGTCTAATGCTTGCCGTTGATGTGTTCCGGTTCCGAGGGTAAGGTAGTCGGTAAACTTACTTTTGCTCGAGGCCTGACATCCCGGCTTCAGGTTGGCAACGCACTATTACCACCTTTGGCGTCTATAAGAGGCGTGAATTTCTTAACATCAGGAAACCCGTCTGCTTGTTTGCCTTCCATTATCATAAAAATAAATAGCCGTAAATAAATATTGACACTTCCTGCTAATATCAGTTTCTTCGTGCATTGTATAAAATTATTAACAAAATTCCTAGTTCAATGTCAATCTGCCTAGCTACTTTTTAGGTGGTCAAGTAAAAGAACATTGACAAATATAGTCAGAACACAGAACGTGCACATTGGTTTACTATAACCTTGATGCATTGCATCGTCAGAAAGTTGAATGTCCAACTGTATAATTTCTTAAGAAGGCTAAACAAGGACAAATAAGTGCTTTGTGGAAACCTGAACGAAAATATTCCTTGAACCCAGTCTGTATTGCCCATTTGTTTTGGATGCAGAGTTTACTCAGCAGACATCTCGCTAACGAGATGTTCCCGTTTATTGTTTCTTTCATCTTTTACTTTCTTTTGTCCATGCATCACAATAATTATACGATTTTCTGATCCCCTGGGTAGTAAGTATATGATTATTATATAAATGGTCTATAATTATAACTTACGGACTAATCCAATCGCCATCTATGCTCTTTCCTACCTTTTGCTGTACAGAGCAATTTATTGGGAGAGGCGCACTATCTATATTGCAAACACGAGCCTTTGCTGGACTATAGATTACGCACAAGCTTAAGACTGCATTTTCTGGAACTAGACGTCACAAAAACAGATGAATTGTCAATGTCAATTTAGCTTGCCAGTCCGATAAATTATCTCGATATCATGATTTCGTTGCATGTTTTGTTATTAGGATGATTACATTTTGCAGCCATAAGTTATTGCTTTAGTTTTCAAATATTTTTTTTGCTTAGAATGAAATATTTGTAAATTGATAGAAGAAGGCGTTACTTTGCGGAAATCCATACTTAACTTACATCATACTTACATCCATACATACTATATACTATATGTATCTGCTCGACCTTCGTGGAGTGCAGTAGAATTCTGCTGATGATGCTTCGGTTACGAAGCGAAACGTACGTTGAGTTTTTAGTAGTGTGTGTATTGTTGGTGCTAATAAAACAGTTTAGTGGTACGTGTTGTGGGAGTTTTAGCTTCCGGTAAGTCCAATTCAATCATAGCGAACTATTATGCCTGTTTTGTCATGCCACAATACGTATACATTTTTTGTCGGGATAATTTTTGCAAATTAAATAATTTTATTTGGATTGAATTATATGTGGCGAAGTTTAGTGGGCGCTACAATCGTGTATCGTGCGACGTGCGCGTAACCCCTTTGCTAGTCCAAGTTCCGTGTGGAAAGCGAGCGCCAGCCGTTGCCGAGTACTCCGCGCCTTCTCTATTGTAACATTCCAACACCACGCGCTCTGATTGCAGCTCGCTGGAGGTGTTTGTGTAGAGATCGGGGGCTGTCAATTCCAATGCTATTGACACTATTTATATACACCAAATTTAAACATTCTGATTAAAGTAGTAAGTCATCTTAACATATTTTGTTATTCTCTGAACTACGTGAATTACGGACTATATATAAAAAAATTGATTTGGATTTGAGACCTTGTCGTATACACAAAATCTAATTTAAAGAATTGATTTTTTGGTCACACTGTATTGTATTCAGATTGTGTAGCCTTTATGAAATCGAAAGCACAATAAACTGATAAGAGGATTGCGGAGTATCGCGGTGCTCGGTTGGCTCATTTTATAAAAACACGATAGTGTCAGATAATGATAACCTTTCGTTGAACGAACGTGGGCGATGGCCGACTTGTCCGAAGTCGATTGTGCGCAGGAGTGTCCT
>NJDD01010850.1:63221-75469 GCA_002245505.1 Calephelis nemesis
CCGCGGCGCCGTTCGCCGGTGGTAACGCAGCCGTTGGCGTCTGCGTGACGCCCGCGCGCGCCCGGTACTTAACTCCCGCACCACACACACTCACACACATACACACACAGAGACACAGACACACGCCCGCGTCGTTACTTCAACATTGTTAACTCTATTGTAAATATTTCATCTGTTAAGTAGTTTTAGGTGATTACGATTAGTTTATAAATTTGTGATTGCTTTGGTTGTAAATAAAAGTGATATTTGTTTAACTAATAAACTGAAAGCTTTATCAAACTGTTTTTTATTTTACCACTCTCGAATATACACTTGTTTTAGGTTTACGCCTTTAATAACCCTAAATAAATAAAATATCTTTACGCCCATATCCCCGAAGAGGTAGGCAGAGGCCAGGGCGCAACCAGGGCACCTACGACTAGCCGAAGACACTAAGTCCCACAATGTGATAGGTGGCAAGCCTATCGCCAACCAGGCACATATCCAATCCCGAGCAACGTTTTCTTTTTGTTGCCCGACCCGGGATCGGACTCGGGACCTCATGCAGTCAAGTTCGACAGCTGTACCGCTAGACCATAGAGGCGATCAATAAATAAATATAAATGATCAATAAATATTAATGATTACATATTTAACTCTGGACAAGTTACACAAATTGAATCTACTTTAATAATCTACTTTACCCCAAAGTAAGCAAACTATATGCTTTTGTAATGTGTTTTAAATAGTTAAAGATTCTAATACATAGAAATACAATAGATACCAGACTTAATTTAATTTAATAAATACCCAGACCCGGAAATGCAGACATCTACTTAAATGTTCATCATACAAATGGCTGCCCCCGTCGGAAATCGAACACGTGTGGTTGATTTAGGCGTGTACGATAGCCACTCAACCAAAGAGGGGCCAATTGAATGATTTAACAGTTAACATAGTTGGATGTAATAATTTTGATCTTATTAAGAGTTTTAGCGTTCAGCTTCACACTATTTGAGTCAAAAGATCAAGAACGCTTGAAATTGGTTATAGAAAAAAGGAACGTCAACCAGGAGCATCAGGCACAGATTATTAACTGATATAGGCGAGAAGATTATTAACTGATATATAAGTATGCCCTACTAGATCCTTAGGAAGCAAGACGGTGGTATGAACTATGCAGTCTATGTAGGAAACAATAGTTTAGCGGCTGACAGCTGCGACTTGCAGGGTATCTACATAGACGTAAATCGCAGGCCTGACCTTGAACTTGCAGACGTCCGTAGGCAGTAAGCTTCCGCGGACAACATGTTCACACGGCTGCAAACCGCATCCGTAAGCCTGATAACATGTTTCCAGCCTAAGATTCTATCTCGCAATTGATAAAATTTACTTGCGTATCACTTTTATTAAATCTCATAATCTATACTAATATCATAAAGCTGATGAGTTTGTTTGTTTGAACGCGCTAATCTCAAGAAGTACTGATCCAATTTGAAAAATTCTTTTAGTGTTAGGTAGCCCATTTAACGAGGAAGGCTATAGGCTATGTTCTACGCGGATGAAGTCGCGGGCGGAAGCTAGTCTAATATTAAGCGTTTCAGTCATAGAAATAAAAATATATAAAGAAGTGCAACAATGTTCTAAAGCAAATTTAGTTGTACTAGTGGTCGCCCGTTGGTCGAAATTCGACCATAATAAATTTTAATGTTTTGTTGATAACAACGCCATCTTCATTTCTCAATACCAACTACTTTGTTTCCCAACTTTTTAGTGCGCTGTCTGTGATCTTTTATCGTTATAACATATTATTTGTGTGTGTCAAATGCATAGTAGTGTGGGTAAAGTTTTATTTATTGATTTAATGAACTTTATTAGTATTATTATTGAAAAATATTAGCGTTATGCACTTCTCCTACATATGCGCCAAATTTTATGCTACTGCGTCTTCGCAATTTTCGTAAAAAGGGGTCCAGTTTTGGCATCACGTATTAATGTATAGATATAGATAAATACCGTTGGAAACGACATATAACATCTTTTTGTCTCTTTAACAAATGTTGATATTATGTAGGTAGGTAGTATGCCGAAAGAGATAACATTTCTGTCTATGCTCACTTTCGCGTTGATTTAAAGTGACGTTATGACATTCCTTATGCTTGCCAAGAACGCTATATTTTGTGTTAATTTTTATAGTTATGTAGGTACTACATTGACCTCTAAGTATATGGACATGAAATACCTACGAAAAAAGCCTGCCGTCGGCTACATATTCCTATTTCTATGAGGAAATATCGATCACAGTCTAAATTAATAAGAATTCTTTTAAGTGCTTTCTTACTTTTGTAAAGAATGTGGTTTAAATGTAATCTGATCATATTATTTATATTAATATAAACACATTTCCACACCAAAATGTAAAAAAGAATATATGGATTAAATGTAAATTAATATTCTTTCTTTCGTTTCATTTAATTTCCCTATTTATAAGCCAATAGAGTATAACTACCTAAGTAAGCAAGTTGATAGTCACAATTTCAATCGGTAACTATCGATCGTTATTTAATTAATAGATCATGTATGTAGCGATATCGATACTCTACTTTTTCTGACAGCCAGCAGCCTCAGTAATGTCAGAATGGCAGCCATATTTTGTAGCAAATGGCAAGCTTTTTTCGTAGGTATTTCCATATACTCATAGGTCAGTAGTTTCGATACAAGAAAGAATTTGGACGTTTTCTTCTTCGAGTCTCGAATACTTTTGAGCAGCATCCACACATTTCACCTTTACATAAACACACACACACTAGGTAATTAAGTACTAAAGGTAGGGTTGATGTGCAATCCGTCTGCAAATACACAATTCCTAACGGCCGGCGTGATACGGAATTTATCACACGAAATAACATTATAGGAGTAATTAGTGCACATAACACATGCCAAAATAAATTTGTCTCGCATTTCTTCAGCTGTTCCGTAAACAAATCGCAATCGGTGGAAACTGTAGGGTTACTCTCGAAAGTCGAAACTCGATTCATGCAATATTGGAAATTGGAATCGAGTATGTCGTTTTAGGTATTTTTGAACGCAATACTGGCAAATTAATAACATGTTGTTATTAGTGAATAATAAATATTTTTTTCGGATTCGTTTGGATTGTTTGCAACATGTTTGCAACCAAATGTTAACAATCCTCTAGTAGTGTGTTCAAAAGTATCTAAAATGACATACGATTCTGATTTCGAATTCGCATGATATCGTGGTTCGAGAGTAACCCTACTGATATCTGCGATGTAGTTAGCCGCAGACCTAACGGCCGTAATGTGATGTAGCTAAATCTTGTTGAAATCTTGGTTTACGGTTAATAGGAAATAACCCAGTTGCTCTTTCATGATCGTGGCTGAGTGTCAAATAATGTTTACTAGTTAATCGGTCGGGGAAAATACCAAACCTTATTCGTCATTATTTTGGTATTCACAAAAGTTGTGTAAAATCACCTTTACACAAATATGCTCATTATTAGTATTGGCTTATCCAGATATTGTAAACGTCACATCACTGTGTTGCGACGTCGCATCGCAAAAACGACGTCGCACAGTAATGCGATGCGATGTCGCAACGCAAAAATTTCATCGAATACGCCATCGCATGATAAGGTGAGACATGGACTGCACTGAGCGTGTTCTACTTTTGCTTGCGTTATGATATATTGAGAAAAAGAAAGAAACATAAAAGAAAATATAATAAATACTGGAAATAGCAACTATAAAACACGTCATTTATTTACGACAGCTATTCGATGTACTTACACTTTTCAATTTTAGTTGGCAACTGAGATACATAATCAGCACCCTGGGGCCCTACCATGAACGCTTAAATAGCAGTATTATTTCCATCTTGCTAAATGTCTGCCTTTATAAGCAACTTTATGGTGTACGTAATAAGGTTGTCTTTCTCGACTGACAATTAGTATTGTTGAAATAGTACTGTTTTAAGAGCTTATGGTAAACCCCCTGGTTGGCTAACACAACTCCAGTACATTTTTTTAAAACCACAGGTGCTCAAACTTAGCAGTTGATTAAATTTAAAATTTAAAAATGATGTTTTGGGGACGTCTGGTAAACTACTAAATTTTGTTGGTTGGTTTTTTCCTTTATTTTAAAATCATTATATTCCAATTGATATCGAATGTGTTATATTTCTTTTTTGTGTATTAAGAGCACCATCGTGCAAAATTTATTTTATTATGTCTCCATAACATAAGTTTGCCTGGAAGAGATAGCGGTTTTGGCGATAAGGCCGCCTTTGTGTATCACTTAGTTTTTAAGTTTCTTTTAATGTATTTATTTTTATGTATTTTGGTGCACAATAAAGAGTTATTCTATTTTATTCTACTAGATTATTTAATTGCGTTTTTGTAAAGATATCTTAGGTACTACATCATAAGGATTCTAAAACAGTAGCATAAGTACCATAGCCATTAATGTGTAAAAGCAGACATTTCATTACTAAATTGAAAAATTATTTACACATAGATTTTTGGGTTTTTATTAGGTAAAGCAAAGCTGTCGACCCTAAATATTAGACTTTACTACCTGCTTGGCTTGTTCAGAGGAATTCTTTTTCCATATTTTCTTTTCAATAGCAAATCAATGAGGTTAGGATTGTAACCATTATTACTGGCTAAAGCTTTAATGGTTTGTAGATCTTATTAAAAATCTCGGTAATTCAGAGGCAATGGTAATAATCTATGTAACATAGCATAAAATGCAGCACATTTGTGACTTTTTGGATGATTGGAAACAGAAGAAATGATGTTATCACAAACGTGCTTTTTCTAAATATGGTAAACTGATGCCTGTGACTGTGAAGGAAATAGTTACTTCCAGAAAATTATATTTTGACCTATTTCCATGGTAAGTAAACTTAATATGTGTCTTTGGAACCTGTCCAAAGACAGAGTACATCCTCAACGTATATATACCAACAAACAATATATATTATGTCCTAAAAGTTTCTGGTACAAAATTTGTTTTTCTATTACATTCATAAAAATGTCTGCACATAAGGGTGAAATCGGACTGCCCATAGTTAGCCCATTAGACTGTTGATAAATTTTATTAATAAATCTGAAGTTATTTTGTTTTAGGTAGGTATATGTCAAAACAACGATTAAGATCTACAATTTTTTTGCGACTCTCAAGTTACTATAAAACCTTTATAATGCCATCACTTTATTAAGACAGGTAATAGTTGCCATTTAAAGGGACAGAGTAGAAATGTTAATAGTTCGATTAAAAGTGACAGCTGACATCTAAATTTTCAACTTTGTGTTTGACTTTGACGTTTATGAGGAAGAGATTTTTGTTTCTATTGTATCGCAAAGATAAATAATTTTGTAGTTCACAAATGTGAATTAGTAAATGGTGATAGTCTAGTGATAATGTCGAGAAAGGCAAGTATATTTTAAGAAGAATGTATGACAGTACGTGTGGGGCTGCCGCTAGCGGACAATGTGGGAAGTCTCAACATGAATATGAAGGGCCACCTTCACGCGAACCACCGCCGGCGCCCGTCGAGCGAGACTACAGTGGCTTCGACATCGTGAAGGCTACGCAATATGGAGCCTTCTCTCGAGTTAAAGAGCTGGTGGAGGCCGGCTGGGACGTCAACCAGCCAGACCACGAGACGGTCACACTGCTGCATTGGGCTGCTATCAACAACAGGTATGTTACAATACCTTATCTGAATACTCCTTGTCTAAATAAATCAAATCTCTATCTAATTGTAGTTATAATGTAGGTAATTTACTTATCCATACATTAATGAAGTTACAGTCAAAGAAATTTATTTTCTTATCTTTATTACCTATTTTGCTAAATCATACCCTAAGTACATTTCATGTAGCTCAAGAGCAATCTATGTAGAGTGTTACATAAATATCTTAAAATTTAAAATGTTTCAATAGTTATGTTAACTTAACAAAAGCTTAGCACAGATGACTTGTCAAATTTCACTTTGAAAATTATTTTTGCACAACTAAACTTTGTGGGCTTGTTTAATTTATTATCATGGAAATGGAATAATAATTTACAACCTATTTCACTATCTGGAAAGATATACAAGCTACTATTTTTGTACACTCTTTGCCAATTCCGCTAACCCCTCAATCTGCTTAAAAAACTTGAGGTTTTAAGAAATTAAAAAAATCTGAATGCATTGTATATAAATTGCTAAATTAAAAAAAAAGTTTTTGCTTTTCACCCTATAGGAAACATTAAAGACACCACTGTCTTTCTTGCCATAGTTCTTTTTAGATACATTAAAAAAAAGCCTGACGCCCAGAATGATCTACTTAAAGTAAGTCAAGGGACTTAAAACTCTTGCAAAATGCAAGTATGTACTGTTGGTTGAATAAAATGATATTTTTATTTTCTAAAATTAATTTCAAAAATCTTGAATTACTTTATTTCTGCATGTTTTGATGAATCAAATGTGTTTAATATGTGCTATCTACCATAAAAGTTTGTTGGGAATCTGTATCTTGATGCTTCCTAAACTTGAGCCCTCATTTTCGTAGTCGAGACTGGCTAGTTCTAAAAAAATGCAGCGAAGAAATGGAAATATAAAATCAGTAACTTTATGTTCTATTTTATTAATAATAAATATACAATAACATATACAGAATATATGACGTGTCGTTTAGAAACAAAAGTGATCAAATCCATTCTGGTGTATTTATAGGAATTAACGGCTTTTCATTCTGATCTCCCTGCACAAGCTGTGTATAGAGTTTGAATCCATATGGCTTCATTTAGATTAGTATTTCTGATCAAAAAGAAAACATTCATGACCACGAAACTAAAAAAACAAAATATTTGGGATATTATTTTGGATTTGACTTATTTCGAAAGCAAGCTATGGATTTAACTCGTTTTGTTATTGATGTAGTTGGATTTGACCATCTTTGATTCTTATCACCATGGATATGACTGATTTTGATGCTAAAACAATATCATGTCAGGGGTTCTCAACATTTTGGGTTGGTTGGGTAGAAACAGTAAATAAAATTAATTTAGTACTTTGAAATCAATCTTGCTTTATTTGAAAAATCTTCATTCATCATCATTTCTTATACAACTATAGCTGGTAATTCTTCAGAGAAATCACAGTCTTCAGCAACCTGTTCATGACTAATAGATGATTTAGGTCTTGACAGGACTTGTTTATAGTAATTTAAATCTAAGATTTCATCCCACTTTTCTCCAAAATGTGTGGTTAATAATTTCTTCACATCATTTAATTTTTCTTGTTTGAAGTCAACATATAATTTAATTACGTCTGGGTTTATAGCAGAAACCTTCTTTTTTCCTTTGCAGATATTTTGATATTTATTTAAAGTATTTTGGTAAGACTCTTCCGCTCGAATATACACATTTTGCTTGTCACGAGTCCTTTTAAGAAAAAATCTTTTAGATTTTTTTATTGAAAAGTGCATATTAGCTGTAGTTTTTAAGACTTCAGATGCTGATCGTTTGCAGTCGTTAACTTTTATATCAATTCCCAAGTAATACACGGTTCCATGACGGGTAAAAATTTCGTAATAATCATCAGGGCTAGTCATTACCTCTCGACTTTTAATTTCTTTTTCAATTTTTGCGAAAACTCTATCTGGTGGCAAAAATGAATGACCAACAACTGGAAACAGTATTTCTAGGCCCATAATGTGTACAGGTGCATAGTCTTGTAACCATTTAGCTGTCATACCAAGAAGTGATTGATTTTTATTTTGGCCGCTGCACCCATCTGCTACAAAACGAACCTGTGTGATATGGTATAATCCGGGACCTAAAAAAATGGTGTTCAAGCAATGAAAAACAGCGCTTGCAATTTCATTCGATGCTTTCGGCAAAATATCTTCAGTCCAAGTGTAGATGAACGTGTTGTCAATAGTCAATTGTGATTTTGAATTTCCGATTACTACCGTAAAATTGTACACATATAACTGCCTTGAGTAGTACGCACTTTGGTCGGGAACTTTTGGACACGGTTGGTTCTTTTGGCAGTCAAAACTTAGAATTAAAATATTTTCGCTGCTGTCTTTTAATAAACGATAAAACGCTTTGGCTCTCAATTTGTGAATTCTGCTCTCGATCATTAATTGATTTTTTACCTCATTGTTTTTTTCATGTTTTAGTCGTTCTTGTAAAACTATGCAAGTGGAGCACATGTCTGTGCGAGGGGATCCAAAACCTATGTTAAATTCTGTTTTGAAAATTTCTCTGAAGTAAGATGCCTTAATATCTTTATGTTCATCTGCGGTTTCTGCGATAAACATTCTATAAAGTTTACTAATGCTGAGTTCTGACGACAAATACTATCTACTTTTTACTTTACTTCTACAGTAATGTATTTCTAAGGGCTCAAGCTTTTTGATAAAGTCTTTGACAGCTTTCCTCTTAGGTGCATATTTTTGAGTTTTACGCGGGCCTCCTCTATTCTTTTGTGCAGATTCACCCATGGCTTTGAAATGTCGATTAATTACACCTGTCACTCTTCCTTTCTTTAAAGCTAAAATAGAGAGAAAGGTGCGTTTGCAAATTGGAATCAAGACCTTGTGTCGTCGCGCAAAGTACGTTACCGCCATTTCTTTCTTATTCCCACGTTGATTTACTGGCCTTTGTCGCTGAGTAGTAGTAACTTTCGTATGATTGATTATAAAATTATCCTGATAAATTTTGTCCGGTTTTTTGTAGAAAGCTTTATTAAATGCTATTATATCAGCATGACTCAATGAAGTGCACCTGTATGCTTTGGTGTAGTGGTCACATGGAAGTTTTAAATTAGGAGGCTCTTTCGGAGTGTACCTAAAATAAAAAAAATTATAAATAAGTAAATATTACAAAAAAAATAAGTACTTTCAACACACATATCTACAATTATTATATTGACTTTACAAAACCCTCCTATTGGGCTTACCATAGTCAGATAAAAAAATACTTCATGCCTTCTAATAAAAAAAAATTAAGAAAGTGCGAGTCGGACTCGCGCGCGAAGGTATTCGTTCCGTAGCAAAAAACGGTAAAAAAATCGTTAGACAGACAAACAGCGAAGTCTTAGTAATAGGGTCCCGTTTTTACCCTTTGGATACGGAACCTTAAAACAAAAAAAAATGCGAGAAAGTAGTAAATAATTATTCAGTAGATGATCCAAAATAAAACCACCACATGTTTAGCACCACTGATCACGAAATAAAGCGTGAGTAATCAAAGCAGTACAAACATACTTTCCTTCTTCAATTTGTTGCATTTCCAATCCGCTTTTTGTTGTGTCCTTTTCCGTGACAACTGGGGAGTCGTTTCCTTTATTAAGTTATCCATTATATAGTAATTTAACACAAAATTTTAATAAAAAACGGCGACGCATACACAAAACCACGATCCATGCGCTCGTCACTCCGCAAAATGGCTGCCGGTCGGCTGTCATTTTCATACATAGTTCTGGCTTCTGATTGGCTACGCGGATTAGACTGATTTCGTTTCTAAGCTTTAAAGGATTTGACTCTTTTTGATACTGAGCAGTAATTTCGAATCGATTTTTCTACGAATTGGTTTGGATTTGACTCTTTTTGAAACCGGTAATAAAAAAAGCATTTTTCATTGAAAAAAATGGTGTACTGTGTTTCAAAACCATTATTTTTGGATTTGACCAGTTTTGTTTCTAACCGACACATATACGATAACATGTATTTATTACCTTTTTTACAATAATGTATGAGTTTTTATAAATTAAGTATAAACATTGTTGACTTAAAAAAGGAATAAATGCATATTTTACATTAAATCAAAGAAAGTTGTATTTGTAATTCTGTTCATTTAAATATATTTTTTAAGTTATAACATAACTTAAGTGTTGGCTGCTCTTCTAGTAGCTATATTCCAATGTTATCCTGGTATTGTTCATTTGTAAAATGGTAAAATTAATTGAATGTAGTTGTTATTAATATTATGAATAATAATAATAAAATCATCCAGCAAATGCCTATTTCTTTATAATAAACTCAAAAAATACTAAACAGATTTCATGAAGGTGAAGTTAGCTCCCCACAATCCAGCCTTTCCAGGGGCAGTGACAGTGCTGCCAGCTGCTTTCAATATTTACTTTAATTTTTTTTTAATTAAATTTTTGTGTATTATTAACATTTTTAATTATTAATATGGGATACTCATTCATATGATGTTAAAAAGTGTACATGGACTTTAGTCACCTTGGCAGTTACCTGAAAAAAATTAGGTTTTTGTATGGTAATTGCATGCATTTTTGTGATATTTTCAAGTAGACGGTTTTTACCAAACAATAGACTAATTATAGGCAATGCATCCTAGCATACATTGAAACATTTTTAAACCTCAGAACTCTGCTGGATTTGAAAAAAATAGGGCGATTGTGTACTACCACATAATGTTACATAGCAGACAACAATTTTGAAATGGGCCATTTTAGATAGTATGTGCTGTATTGCCAAACCTGATATAGTCTAGCTTTTCTCTACAACTCGGGTCACATTCCATGTATTATGTTTATGTGGCACTACTGAATATCAACTTAAATCTCTCAAGGTTCTTTACTCATGTGCTCAATTTTCACTAATGCTTTGACTATTATGTTTTATCAATTTATATACTATTTATTGATTGATAGAGTACTATATCATCATGCATCATAGAACTTTTGTTTGTATATCTTTGGTTACACAATCTATGGTCCTTTTTATCTCTACTACAAAAGTCAGCAATTGTATTTGTTTATCTTAATATATATAAATTATGGGTCACATTGTTTGTCCAAAATGGACATATAGTTTAGGAAAACTACTTAACCAATTTCAATCAAATTTGCGTACTGTGTGCAGTTTGATCCATATTGAAAGATAGGATAGCTTACATCTCAATTTGTGATGAAAAAAATATCATCCAAGCGAAGCTGGAACAGGCAGCAGGCTAGTATTTTATAGATAATTTGCTATATTTGTTATAAGCTTTAAAAAAATATTTAAAGAATTTTTTATTAAAATTATCTTATGTCACAATTTTTGAAGAAAGAAAAATTTACTTTATGTTGGATTTGAATCTGCACCCTTTTGTCTCACTGATGGAACATGTGATGGAATTTTAATTTATCTGTTCCGTCTATAGTTATGTTCCATAAGTAATGATTATCTAATATGTTTAATCCTTGAGTAGCAGAATATTTATTGAAATATATGATAACTTAAAAATGTCACTTTCCTAGGGACAAGTATATTTATAATATTTTTATGTTTATGTCCACTATCTATGGATTAATCAGTAACCTTAGTTAAAGTTTTCGATATGTATAACTGCCTGTTTTTTCCCTATAGAGACTAGCTAAACATTATATTATATTATGTATATTCACAGGAAAGAGATAATCGAATATTTGATATCGCGTGGAGCGCGCGTGGATGCGGTGGGCGGTGAGTTGCAGTCGACGCCCCTGCAGTGGGCAGCCCGGCAGGGGCACCTGGAGGCGACCGTGCTGCTGCTGCGCGCGGGCGCCGACCCCGGCCTGCGGGACGCGGAGGGGTGCGCCAGCCTGCACCTCGCCGCGCAGTTCGGGCACACCGCCGTCGTCGCCTACCTCGTGGCTCGCGGGGTTTCTCCCGACCAACCCGACGCTGCCGGAATGACGCCGCTCATGTGGGCCGCTTGGAAAGTATGCATTCATGGAGTTGATTCATTGACTATTAGCTTTTGATTTCGAGAAGGGATTGTAGTCTGCACACATAAAGATACCATACCCTCGTGGTAGACTTAGTAGTGAAATCCCTAATTCCCTAAAGCCTTATGAAGCCCATCTTATATTAATATGTACGGGAAGTCTTCCACCGTGAGACCTAAAGCGACAGACTTACAGTGGTAAGAAATAATGTTTAAATGATAGATTTTCTCACCACTATATTCAGTGCATCTAGGCATTGATGCTAAAACTATTTTGGAACCTCTGATCTCTTCTGGATATGAACACTAGTGAAGCAGAGTTACACTATGTACATCTTAGAGTTATAAGGATAGTAAGGTTCACAGTGTGTGGAAATGATGTACTATAACATACAATGAAAACACTTAGATGTGGTTGTTTTTTTCTTTATACCTAGTCTTGCCATAAATATTGTAATAAAGAAAAAAAATATTTTTTTAACTGCAAATAACATATATTACTTTTACAGTGTGTTAGTTTAATACATA
>NJDD01010862.1:7189-34072 GCA_002245505.1 Calephelis nemesis
ACGACGATGGTTGTCCCCACCTCCGCCAGCCGCAACGTCTCACCCAGGTCCCTCCCAAATAAATAAATATCCCTGGACAACTCATACAAATTGAATCTAACCCCTAAAGTAAGCCTATTATATTATGCTTGTGTTATGGGTGCTAGTCAACCATACAAATACATAGAAATACTTAAATAGATACATACCAGAATAAATTTAATAAACACTATCTGATCTAGTGGTAGTTTTAAGAGTTGCATATACGCGTCACAAGATTCTTCGTATAATCCACGTGAATAAATATATTTGAATTTGAATTGAATTTGGTCCTAATTTTGCTTATACAGCTCTCATAAATTTAAGGATTGTAGATCTCATAAATGTAAGATTTTGATTTGTTTTAAGAGTAACTTAAACTCACATTGATCTGACTTCATTAGAACTTCTTTCGAAAGACATCCAATAATTCCGAGATGGTCCCACATACATTTCATTATATCACCTACTAGTAGTTTTGAGTTGTACCTACTTAAAATGCATATATTTTAGTCGTACATAATAAAATGATAGAAAAAGTTAAACTTGCGACTATTAATCTATTCTGATAGTGTAAAATGTTTTAAAGGTAAATAAAAGAGTTTTAAGTAATCCATAGTTTTATGTTACATAAATGGAAAAAAAAATTGAGAAAGTGCATTTTTATACTCAAATAAATTTTGAAAAAACATATGTATCTAATATTATGCAAAAGCTACTAAACAGGTCTTGATAAAATTAATATGGGATCACCCTGAAAATATAAACTATATTTTTAAGAAAAGAACCATCAAAATTGGTTGGCTATTTGCAGAAACAAAGATACAAAAACATACCTGCAGTCGAATTGAGAACCTCTTTTTTGAATCGGTTGAAACATTACGTCATATATACCTATATAACATATTAGTTATTCAGACTTAGACGTTAAAGAATTGTTATGAATGTTGTATATGTTATGCTGTTGGTGTGTCTTAACAAATAAATAAATAACATATTTTTGCGCGCAGTAACTGTAATATTGCTATTGTAATATTGCTAAAAGCCGACTCCAATTATTACATTACCATGACGTCATTTGATAATCCTTTTTTAGAAAGAAAGAGCTATTTTTTTCTCTTTTTATGTTATAGGAAGCCAAACAAGCAGACGGATTTCCTCATGGTAAGAAATTCACGCCGCCTAGAGACACCAAAGGTGGTAATGGTGCGTTGCCAAACTGAGGTCAGAATGTTAGGCCTCGAGCAAAAGTAAGTACCGGCTATCTTACCCTCCGCACCGAAACACGTCATGACGTTATTACGGCAGGAATAGCTAAGGCGGTGGTACCAATCCGGGCGAGTCGCTGCGAAACTCTACCACCTAGTCAGATGTCACGGTAAGCCTATGCTCGCCTTTTACGAGCTGCCGGGCAGGAAGGCAGATGGTCTTTTCTGCAAAGGAGTTCGGACTAATACGGGGGAAATAATGGTTTTATCAACATCCCAGTAGTGATTTAGAGTAATTCTTATTAAAACAAAATGAATAAATTAGTATATGAAGTACCTACCCTCACGACATCGTCGGTATTGCAGTCGTCAAAGTATACGAAAATTTTACAACACACACATAACTGTTATACCTACTACGTATAATCGGGTAAATAACTCACAAACCAATTGTCAGGTCGTGTTAAAATTTGTATAGGATTACCTTGGACCATTAAAATCAGTTCATCAGTTGCCAAGTAATAGCGTAACAAATATGCAACAAGGCAAACTGATAATCTCTTACTTTTTAGGATTCGGTTTTTAACATACCATCATACATCACATTTAATCACACACCTTCCTGCTTCCTGCCAGCTTCCCCGTGTTGGTCCGGGCTCCTTTGCAGAATAAATTATCTGCGTTCCTGCCAGGCAGCACCGACCGACGTTTCGCACCGACTCGCCCGGATTGTTACCGTCGCCTTGTCTATTCCTGCCGCCATAACATTAATGCTTGCCGTTGACGTATTCCGGTTCAGAGGGTAAGGTAGCTAACCGGTATACTTACTTTTTCTCAAGGCCTAACATCCCGACCTCAGGTTGGCAACGCACCATAATCAGCTTTGGTGTCTCTAGGCGGCGTGAATTTCTTTCGCCTGCTTGTTTGCCTTCCAATCCCGTAAAAAACACCATCTTGTTATTTAGGTACCTATTAAAAAAGTATTATGGAATACTATTTTTTTTAATATAGAATTGGGAATTCACACTTACAGGTTACGAATAATATTAATGTCTGGTAATAGTGTCCAAAACACTAAATAATATTCAACTCGACTTCTAAATTAAAACTCATTGAACGCAGAGGAAGATAAGTTTGATTGTGTAATTAGTTATTGTTCTTATTCAGTTATTCTTCTAAAAATAGTTAGTCAATACTCGTTTGACCTAGTTTTAGCTCCAAACAGAAAACACCAAACTTAGTTTTAGATTCAGTAGAAAAAGTTTTAGCTAGGTTTTAGCTGTGATTAAAAGGGAGTAAAAATTTGAAGTTTATTTCAGATTTAAAAACTCGTTAGACTAATTTCGGTTAGACTCCACTTACTTTTAATCATGCTCTTCTTCGAAGTTACAGGCTGATATGCAACTCGTAAATTAAATGAAACAAAAATCAAACAAACAAGGAAATGAACAATACTCAAATTGGAAAATTTTAAGAACCCCTGACAAAACCTATAGTAATGTTGTAAGAATCCCTCCCCATCATGTCAACTTTTAAACAAAAATCTGCATAAAAATCGATCCCTCCGTTTAAAAGTTATGATGACCCAGGCAGACACACACAGACACGCGGAACTTATAGCACCCTTCTTTTTTGTCGGGAATTAAAAAAATATTTCTGATTGATGAAGGCATTAAACATGGTAATCCTGAAATTGTAATGGACTTTGCATCGAATATGGTTAGGAGTTAGGACATAATATACGATCTGGATTTTTTAGATAGCCGATGTGATTGAGATGACTCTTAGTTATATTTCGGACAGGCTTTGTAGAAGGTTCTTGAACATTTTTAATTTTCTGATTATTACTAATCTTTGTGTTAAAGAGTCTGTATTTCTACAATTATACAGTAGTTTTTTAACTATTGTTTTTTTATGTTATAGGAAGGCAAACAAGCAGACGGATTCCCTGATTGTAAGAAATTCACGCCGCCTAGAGACACCAAAGATGGTAATGGTGCGTTGCCAACCTGAGGTCAGGATGTTAGGCTTCGAGCAAAAGTAAGTTTACCGGCTACCTTACCCTCCCAACCGGAACACATTATGACGTTATGGCGGCAGGAATAGATAACTTTACTTTTACATTTAAATATATCAAATTAATGTAATAAGATATTTCTTCCCACTGCTTTAATAACTAGCTCAAGTGTCTCCACTTGACTCAAGCGGCCACTGGTATAGTTCTTACTAATTATGTTATCTCTTTAAGTGTCACTTTTATTAATATTCCACTTTAAGGATATATTGTATGAGTGGGTACTTATGAATTTAAATATCTATTAGTAATAGTGTCGTCATCTACCGAGAAATTGTAGAGTTTATAATAATTAATGTGAGTTTTGAAATGAGTTATTGTTAAATTCTAAGTTAGTTTTTCTGTAAACCTTTATAACGTTTTTGCAATTACAACAAGTATCTACATATCTATATATATATAAATCAATGCCACTTTTCGTTGTTTTATAACTCATGAACGGGCTCACCTATCCAAACCAAATTCTCAGGCTTTGTACAGACTTTTTAGAAGGTGGTTTATGTGAAGTTTGCATTAAATCGGAGCGGTTCTTCATTTATCACATTTTTTGTAACAAAGGAATTCAATAAATGCCGGATGATTTTGTTAATGGGTATTTTTCAGTCAAATTGAAACTTTTTCGGATGGAGTTTGTGCTGTCATATTGAAACTTTTTCGGATGGAGTTTGTGCTATCATATTGAAACTTATTTCAGTTATTGTTATTTTCTTTTTTTGGTTTGTTGTGTTAAACCGTTGATGCGGTAATTTCTTTTTGGACGTGCTTCGATAAAAGTAGATTGTCAGAGATAATTATTATTGCTTTGTGTTTATTTTTTTAAACATATTGTTTAAAAAATGTCCCCGTGTTAGTCCGGGCTCCTTGCAGAATAGACCATCTGCCTTTCTTGACAGATAGCTCGTAAAAGGCGAGCATAGGCTTATCATCACTAACACCGTGACATCTGACTCGGTGGTAGAGTTTCGCAGCGACTCGCCCGGATTAGTACCACCGCCTTACCTATTACGTCATAACGTCATGACGTGTTCCGGTTCGGATGGTAAAGTAGCCGGTAAACTTTTGCTCGAGGCCTAACATCCTCAACTCAGGTTGGCAACGCGCCATTACCATCTTTGGTATCTCTAGGCGGCGTGAATTTCTTACCATCAGAAAATCCGTCTGCTTGTTTGCCTTCCTATAACATAAAAAAAAACTATGTTGCCTGCTCCAGAGTCGGTACCCCCCCAGTCGTTTGTTTATTAATGCTCAAAAAAAATTTGGATTAAGTTTTAAAATAGCTACCAATTAATAAAATATTTTTTTGTTAGAATAAATGAATTTGATGTTCTCATATATTATTTTAATAATCTTTTCAGCAGGTACCGGACCGCTAGTATTTTATATATTGTTTTATTCTTTTTGCTGTTGGTTGACCCACTCAATTACTAACTTTAAATTAAGGTTGTCGCATGATATTTCGTCATTTACAATGATCTACCTTTAGGATTGGACTTTTCTGTTTTTAAGAAAATTTGATAAATATATCTATTATTAAGCCAATTTCAATTCAATTTATTTTTATAGTAGTAGGTATTACAAGAATTGTGGGTACAAACATAATATTATTATACTTACTTAGACCTCTTAAATCTGCCCAATTAAGTAGCATACATATAGCTTATACAGAGTTCAACAGTCTCTTAGGAAGTAAGAGAGTGGAGGCCATACGCACTGTGCAGTATAAGTAAAAAATGTCTAAAATTTTTAATTTTGTACGACAGCAAAAAAAATTTTTGCGGTTAGATTTTTTATATTTTTACTTAAGGTACACAGTGTGTACGACTACCAAGCTCTGGCTTTCTAAGGGTCTACTATGATACCCTGTATACCAATACACTTTATTGTTATGTTTACATATATAATTAATGTTGTATAAGTAAAAAATTACAAATCGATAAAGTATATATTTTAAATTGCGTGTAATTATCTGTAAATTAAAGATATTTCAGAAATAATTCCCAAGATATTTTAGGATGATATGGTACGCATAGCATTACTTTAAAACCTAAAAATATATTTTACTATTTTTTTTGTTTGTTATAGTTTTCACATGATAAAGAATAGAGGGCTCACTTTAAATCTAGGCTATATTAGGTCAAAGTCTACTAAGGAGTATCTTCAACTAAAACAAAATCTAAAGTGCTAAGCAGTCGAAGACACAAGCGTAGGCTAACTTAATACTAACACCCACATTTACAATACAACTTCAAGCAGCGATGCATAAAGCTGTTATTATTCATTAGGAGTAACTTAGGCCTTTCATCTTAATACGGGCTTGTCTTGGTTCGTTAAGCGGTATTCAAAGAAATGTATATTTTTTAGAAATTATCATGATGAGTCTTAAGTGGGTATGTTTGAAGAATTTGTAAAAAAATATTATACTGGTTAGTATAAAAAAGATGTTTATTACTTTTTTTTCCAAAATAACACAACATTCCTCCTGTTTTTTCTACCCGTGTTGGTCCGGACTCCTTTGCAGAATAGACCATCTGCCTTCATGTGCCAGGCAGCTCGTAAAAGGCGAGCACAGGTGGCAGAGTTTCGCAGCGACTCGCCCGGATTCACACCACCGCCTTACCTGTTCCTGCCGCCACAAAGTCAGTGCTTGCCATTGACGTGTTCCGGTTCGGAGGCTAAGATAGCCGCTAAACTTACTTTTGCTCGAGGTCTAACATCTCTACTTACTTATTTATTACTATTACTAACTCTCTATTACTCTCCCGCCAGTTCAGTTAGGTAATTTTTTCTATCTACTTTCTTTCCGGCAGGGAAGTGCAGTAGTAGTTGCACCGTGCTGCCGGGGCCCATGTCAAAAAAGTATCTTCACGCCCATATCCCCGAAGAGGTAGGCAGAGGCACAACCAGGGCACCCACGACTAGCCGAAGATACTAAGTCCCACAATGTGATAGGTTGCAAGCCTATCGCCAACCGGGCACATATCCGATCCCGAGGAACATTTTTTTTATTAGAAAATTGGAAAAAACCCAATTTTCTTTTTGTTGCCCGACCCGGGATTCGAACCCGGGACCTCATGCAGTCAAGTCCAACAACTGAACCGCTAGACTACAGAGGCGACAAAAAATACAAAATGTAAAATAATGTTGTTCATACTTTTAAAAGATACTATAATACTTTTTACGTCCAGCACTTGTAGTAGTGCTCTCAACATATCAAGATTGAATGATATCTGATATTGAAGTACCTCTTAAACTTTTAACTTCAAACTGTATTTAACCTAAATATAAATAATAATCGTTATGCTGATAAGTAGTTTACGTCTTTTGTTCAAAAATGTTAGTATCTGGAACCAGTTCGTAACTTTATTTAGGAGCGTCTATAGAATATAGCATTTTTATGTGAGTTAATTTCTCTGCCATTTTTGAACAGATTTCTAAAAAAAAATATTTTAAAAAGGGTAACTCCCGAGTTGGTCCTAATGCCACCGTATAAGGGTCTTGAGATGGAATTCCAGGACAAACAAAAAAATTACGTAATTTTTGTATATGTAGATGGTTTATGTACGAAAACCGAAGTCGATTTTTCGCAGTTTTACTCCGTTTAAAATATTTACATAAATTCTAAACGGCTGAATCGATTGGACTTAAATTTTGGTAATGGATGGTTTCTTGGACAATTTAAATATACAGTTGGACTGAGTAGGTGACCATCTACACTATTTTTTTTATTTTCTTTATTTCGACATGCCAACAGCAATACATACAATATTATATTATAACACTTAAAAATACACAAATGTTTGTATGTATGCCAATAACAGACATGCACAGCATTCTTAATAAAACATATGATCCAACATGTTGCTGCAGATGTTGTCATCACTTAATCATAATATACCTAATAGTAATAATACTAATGGTAATGCTAATAAAATTATAACTTAAAAGAAAATAATGTTATGCAGGAAGATATGCTCATTTAAATATCTTTTTTTTTTAACAAACAAGCAGACGGATTTCCTGATGGTGAGAAATTCACGCCGCCTAGAGACACCAAAGATGGTATTGGTGCGTTGCCGACCTGAGGTCAGGATGTTAGGCATCGAGCAAAAGTAAGTTTACTGGCTACCTTACCCTCCGAACCGGAACACGTCATGACGTTATGGCGGCAGGACAAGCTACATCTTTGGCCATACCGTTTGCTCGATTATAGTCCAGACAAATTTTCGGAGGAGAGTATTTTCGGAGATTTGTCCTACCAATAGGAACATGGAAGATTTTCGTTTTCGGGTACCGTGAGTAATGATATAGCACGCTTAAGTTAATCTGCTGAAATAAATATCATTATAAATAAGAAATGTTTGTTAATTTATTAGTATGGAATAGCCTCTAAAGTTACCGACCGATATGAAAAATTATTTTAACATTAGAAACCAACATTATCAATGTTAAACATAGATTATTTCTAGACTGGACTAGTTTTTAATAAGGTAAGATAATAATTTAAATTACCACAGTTTACATAATAATTACTTATTGGACGCTATGTAGGTCATAGCTCAAGTAATATTCCAGGTATTTTAATAGGAAACCGAATAACTTGTCTGAGCTATTTATAGCACAAATCAATTGCCGCGCACTTTTAAAAAGATAGATACTGTCAATTAGACTGTATATTTTTTTACTGGATAGCTGGTGGTTGTATTTATTACTAAAAACACTAAAAAAACTAAAGGTACTATAAGATGACGTAGTAATAATATGGAAGAGGGTTTTTGCAATAAATAATTTCGTTTTCATTTCTTTTGAAAATTTTAACTTCCAACTTTAAAGCCAAAAAAGCGAAACAAAATATCTTAAACTTAAAATAAAATATTAACTTTAAAAAAAGTGTGTGTATCAAAATATAATCAGTTACGAATTACAATTGCGAGCGATTGCCTTTTTGAGAATATTTTGATTTAGGATGCCATCTTCTTTGTGAAATTACTCTGACGATCTTACCGAGAATAAATTCTAACTATAGTAAGACTTTAGAGAAAACAAGTCGGACATGAAGATGAATTGGATTTCTTAGATCTGTTGGGAACTTCAAAAAGAGAGATGCAAAATAAACATTACATTCGCTACTTTATGTGGACATGTAGAGCTTGGTATTCGGCGTCTTCCCTAAAATGAAAGGGAACCTTTTACATTCATATTATATCCTGAATCATTTACTTTTTAACTCAAAGTAGGTATTTTATAAAACTTTTCGATGCTGATTCCAGCCCATTTATTTTCAAAGAAAGAGTAAATAGGCACCTTTGGGCTCAGTAAAATTTTACCTTCGACCCTTCATAGGATACTATTAAACACATAGCAACATATTAACTATACTCGTATTAGATGTTTCAAACAATTGGTTATACGTTATACGGGAAAATGATATGGTTGCTAGTATAATGTTAGAAAATGCAAGTGCTTTGTACTAGTAATTTTATTAAAAGATGGGATTAGTATTCGAGTCTGAAAGTTCTAAATTCATTTCAAAAATCATCAAGTCGTAGACAGTGGTTTATTTTAGTCACAAACAGTATCATTAAAATGTGTTTAGTAAAAGTAGACTGAATAAGAGTGTACAGTAAAAACTTTATCAAATGTTATTGATAAATAAATAGAGTGGGGAACAACAAATACCAACATCACCTTCTTACGGCATTGTATTAACTAGGAAATGTCAACTGCGGTGTGATTGAGGGCGGATATCTCCGCCGCCATTAGTAATTGTCGTCTTCCGATCTGTATCTGTATTATGGACATGAACCGACTTTTCAATAGTTGACATTTGAGTCAAAAATAAGTATTCGATTTAATTTTCGATACTGAAAACCTAGCATGTAAGACCTTTGTTAGACTCCTAAACCAGACCTCACTGGTGCGAACATACTCATGAAATAAAATCTTTTAAATTTGATATTCAAAGTTAAGGCACGACAACGTCTGGGGAATCAGCTAGGTACAAAACAAAAAATAATTAAAATTTTAAAAACCCAAAACTTAGCACGTTTTAATGGTATGTTTCTGGGAAGTGTGAAATCGAGCAGTCAAAACTAATGCTTCAGTATATATTACCTCATAAAGTTTATCAACATCCTGCTTGTAGTTTTACCCATGTTGATCCATGCTGCTTTGCAGAATAGACCACCTGCTTTCCTGCCAGGCAGCTCGAAAAAGACGAGCATAGGTTTACCGTCACTAGCACCGTGATATCTGACTAGGTGGTAGAGTCTCGCAGCGACTCGCCCGGATTGGTACCACCGCCTTATCTATTCCTGCCGCAATAGCGTCAGTGCTTGCCGTTGACGTGTTCCGCTCCGGTGGGGAAGGAAACCGGTAAACTTATTTTTGCTCGAGGCCTAATATCCCGGCTTTAGGTTGCCAAGGCACCATTGTGGTAATGGATTTTCCTTCTTTTGGATATAAAAGCCCGGGCCAACTGGGAAAGATGAAAATACTTTTTTTTATTATAACGAAATTGCTACGCAACGTGGGTAGGAATCTTGGAATCGATAGATAATTCCATTCGAAGTAAGTGTAAAGGTTTTATCAGTACAATTTCCCTTTATGTTCCAATTGAACTACAGTTCTGCAATCGTGCCACATGACATTATTCCAAGAACTGTATTAACGGTCGGTACAAAGACCTATTCAACTTCACACTGACATCGATCAATAAATCTACACATATAAAATTGTATGGCCTGCAAGTTGCAACATTTCATTTCTGCAACAGCTACCATGCTTTGCATGCATTGCACAAACGTAGACTACTTTTAAAACTTTAGTAAAACCACATTATTTTAAAAGCCAAAGTTGTGCTTGTGATAATAGATGTGGTATTTACTTCCATTTAAATTATATAATATTGTTACTTCTTAATTTGAAATGGCGTATCTTGTTTATTTTAGTTTTACATTTATACCATTTTTGTTTTTGTTTTATTCTGTTATAGTTTTTTGTATGTTTAATCTCTTACCTACCTACTGAACCTTTGTTTATATAATCTCCTTAGACAAAAAGGTTGTCTGGTAGAGATAGCTTTGTTTGGTGATAAGACCGCCTTTTGTGTACTATTAACTATAATAATATACACTTGTTAATACTTAATTGTACCATTTTGTAATAAGTTTAATTGTGCACAATAAAGAGTTCATTCATTCATGCTAGCTTCGAACTGTTATTCAGTTCCGTAATTTGTTGTTGCAGACCTACAATTCATTTTGGCGGAAAGCGACGGGTATTTTTTTATTATATTGGAAGACAAACAAGCAGACTGAAGGATAGCGCACATTTAGAAGGGTGCGCATCGCAGCGTAATAATCCGCCTAAATGGCTTTCATAGATTTTTTATGATATTGTAAGGCAAATAAGCAGACTCAAGGATAGCGCACATTTGGACGGTGCGCATCGCAGCGTAATAATCGGCCTAGATTGCTTTCATAGATTTTTTTATGACATTGGAAGGCAAACAAGCAGACGAATTTCCTAA
The DNA here is from genome assembly GCA_002245505.1 of Calephelis nemesis. Taxonomy (NCBI): domain Eukaryota; kingdom Metazoa; phylum Arthropoda; class Insecta; order Lepidoptera; family Riodinidae; genus Calephelis; species Calephelis nemesis. Next base: position 18,018 of record NJDD01010862.1, read on the forward strand.
TGGTAAGAAATTCACGCCGCCTAGAGACACCAAAGGTGGTAATGGTGCGCTGCCAACCTAAGACTGAAATGTTAGTCCTCGAGCAAAAGTAAGTTTACCGGCTACCTTACCCTCCAAACCGGAACACGTTATGATGTTATGGCGGCAGGAATAAGTAAGGCGGTTGTACCAATCCGGGTGAGTCGCTGCGAAACTCTACCGCCTAGTTTGCTTTTTCTACTTATTTTAAAAATAAGGTGATAATTAAGGCTTCTACATGTTTTTTGTATGCTAGTTACGCAATTACTACGCCCGCGCCAATCTTTATATATATAATTCTTCTGTGAGTGTGTATGTCACTGAACTCCTTCTAGACGGCTGGACCGATGTTGATGAAAGTTTTTGTGCGTGTTCAAGAGAATTCGAGAGTGGTTTAGATTCACAATTTGGTCTCCTGGAAAATGTTTTTTTTAATAATAAGTCGTTGTTGAATTTGGAATGTTTCACATCGGATCCGACAGACTGCGCTACTGTCGAAGCATGAATGTCAAGCGATACGAAGTTTGCTGGGTCAGCTAGTAGCAATATATAGCTCTTTTTTTAAAAGCTAGCTCATAACTCGACATATAAATTTAATCAAGATCCAACGAAGTGATTTATGAATTATACTTAATAATGCATATAATTGTTGTTTACCACGACTACGTAGTAGTTAAATTGGAGTGAGTTTTTTTAGTGTTACTGAATTCAAATTATCGGTTTTTTTTATAAAAAGATACAGAATCGTTAAAAAGTTAAATGTTTACAGGGAGAATATATTTCAGGTTACTCCAAATTTATCTGGCGGTACATTTGTCTTTTGTAGGTATAAGAGTGGCTTTAGCTTCTTTCTGGTACAAAATTAATACATTTTACCAACTTCCAAAATTAATTAAATATCATCGATTTCTTTTACATTTAAGGTGTTTAATTTCAACGGTAGAAGCTTTTAAAAATGTAATTTTTATTCAAGTTTTAGTGGCCGCGTTTAGATCCGGTGGTAGTTTTTGGAATGATATAGACGCATCAAAACAACGTTGTATTTTGAATTTGACATAAAAATTTGAACAGACTTGGAAAAAATGAAGGTTTAGATTTGACTCTTACATATTTTATGTATGTAATTGATGTCTTCGTTATTTCTGAAACGATATCACTTTTGTAACTTGAAAGAGCGTACTTCCGATTTGATCCCATTGCTACCAAGTCTGAATCTGCTAATAAAATCTCAAAAAATCAGGAAAAATACTAGTTTTTTATCTACGTAGATGTTTATTCAAATCTGTTTCTTGCAGTATACCTGATTTCAAATTATTTATTTAATGTACTTCAACTTAATTGAGAGTGAAAATTTTATAATTTTATGACTAAGTTAATCAGAGAGTAAACCACACAGGTTTAAATTATATGTAACCTGAGACTGTATCTTCAGTTGTATCTTTGCAGACAATGAAATTTTACTCTTAACCCGGCCATGTATATGGATTTACACTTTACACTTAGGTACATTTAATATTACAAAATGAAATACACAATGCAGTCTTCAAAAATGTTTTTAAGTATGATGGGATGATCGCATCTGTGGTCTAGCGGTCCGGGTGTTGGACTTGACTGCATGAGGTCCTGGGTTTGAATCCCGGGGTCGGCCAACAAAAAGAAAAATTGGATTTTTTCAATTTTCTAATAAAAAAAATGTTGGTCGGGATTGGAAATGTGCCCGGTTGGCGATAGGCTTGCCACCTATCACATTGTGGAACTTAGTGTCTTCGGCTAGTCGTGGGTGCCTTGGTTGTACCTTTGCCTAACTCTTCGGGGATATGGGCGTGAAGATACTTTCTTTCTTTCTTTCTTTTAAAGGATGAAAAGAAAATGTGAATCATAAGTTAAAAATAATTTGAGCGCAGTAAAACTAAATCCAAATTTATTACCACACCGTCGCGGTTTGATAATTCTTTTTTCGAAAGGTTGGTTTCGAGGAACCCAAAAGGAATTTTATCAAGATTAGAATTAAACTAATCGTGTCACGATATCGTAGAGGTACAGCAAATGTATGAATCACTAAGTACAACTCAAATACAACTAATCGGATTATGATAAAACTATCGAAATCACCTATACTTTCGAAAAAAGTACTATCAAAATCTGCATTTTATTGACAAAAAACCTATAGTTGAATGATGATACATTTTACAGGTTAATGATGTAGTTATACAGAAAATAAAAATTATAAGTTGAAACAAAGTATAGTAGGGGATTATAAGGGGATTAGCGGCCGGGTTACGATCCCGTAGTAGTTTTTAGACTTTTATAAACGCGTCACAAGAATCTTTGTATAGATCCATGTGAACTATATTTTATTACGGTAATTATCGCCATTACAATATGATAATTATATATAACTTGACTTCTGTAACTTGACTAGAATATTTGGGAAAGTAGTTTCACAAAATATTCTATTCTATTCCCGCGCTTCTGTCAGAATTTTAGACAAAATATTATATTTATTCTAAACTAAATATAATTTCAATTATTCACTTCGCTGGTAATTTAGTATTCCCAAACTTTTCAATTTATATTGTAAAAGGCTTATACAAATAAATGTTGAATTTATATATACATGTGATATACATATAAAAGCTCACAGGAAGTAGTTTATTTGTGTAGCCGTAGCGGCGTAGCACATACATCATACAGTGCAATACACAAACATTTTTATCCCATGTAACTTATTTATATTAATCTTTCCTTTGTGTAAGTATCTTATAATTTAAGTTTTATTTGATGTATTAGTAATTTCTTTGTATTTGGTGCACAATAAAGAGTTATTGTATTGTATATTTATAACTAGAGATCCTTCGGCTTCGCACGGGTATGAAATATGGATATAAACCTTACTTTTCAATCACTTTATATATTAAAAAACACATCAAAATCCGTTGCGTGGTTTTGAAGATTTAAAGAGACAAATGGACATAGAGACAGAGGTAGCGACTTTGTTTCAAACTATGTAGTGATTTATAAAATGGGTAATCATCATCTCCGGTATATACAGTAAAGTTATTGAATTGCTATTTGTCTTTTAATGTATATATAATAATGATTATGTTTTTATGTTATTGTTGAATCAGTTTTTCCCCTTGTTGGTAATATAGATCATTTGCCTATGTGTCAGAGTTGTTTTATATGCCATTACTAATGAGATAACTGGTGGTAGAGTGCTCTCTTTGCCTGTTGCCAGGCAGGTAAATAGTCTATTCCGAACAGAGAACTTAAACCAATACGAGAAAACAACAAATAAGCGGACTAAGCTTAATTTCCATACTAAATAGTGACTATGGTAGTCAGAAAAAATATCAAAGGCCTGTACAGTACTACTATTTAAACTTAGTGCTTCGGCTTTACACTTTATACTTTTTTTTAAATTGGCTGACCTAATCTAAATTTAAGCGAAATAATTGAAGTGTAATAACAACTCTATATAGATATCTTTAAAATACGTTCGGATTTCCGAAGCTTGACGAATATAGCCGAAGCGCATAATTTAAATAGTAATACTGTACCTCGTAATGAAATAATTACAACAACGGCTAGAATCCTGAGAAATGCCAGGTAGACAAAGCAGAAGACATTTTCTAGTTGATTGACGTTGTGATAAATAAAAAAAATTGTGTGTGTACTTATTTATGTACACGCGTTAGAAGTTATACTTCTTCGGCGTAATAAGATAAAAATCTTTTTAAAAATTTTATCTTTTGCCTTATTTTACATTTGTAGACAGCATTACACTAACCATAGAAAAAAGGTATTTAATACATTAAAAGTTTTATTATAATGCATTATTAAATAAATAAAGTTTATTTAATATTTAATAAAAACTATAATATTATCTATAGCTAACTTCACCATGTCGGTTTTTCGTGACGGTGTGCGCGCGCATCGTAAAAATTTACCCTCATCATTTTTTCCTAACGCGCCAAAAGAAGTATAACTTCAATAAATAAATATACATTGATAAATTACACAAATGGATCTAACCCCAAAGTAAGCAAATAATAGGGTTGTGCTGTTGGTGTTAGACAATGATACTAAAACATGGAAATACTTGAATAGATTAATTTATTTATTGCACATGGAAGACCAAGAGCAATTATACAATTTAAATGGTAACAGAAAGAAAAAATAGTAAGCCAATTACAGGTCCTCACTTATAGATACATATTAAACATTATACTGTTATTACGGATACCGGAAGAAAATTAATAAACACCTAGATCCGGAAGTACAGATATCTAAATGTTCATCACACAAATGTTTGCCCCCGTCGGGAATCGAACCTGAGTCTCGCGGTAGGTCGACGGTGTTAGTCGTATACGCAAACCCCTCAACCAATAAGGCAGTCTAAATGAATACTTAATTAAACGAAATTGCATGAGATATCCCGGAAGTCAGTTTGTACGAGATTAGAACGATTCTCTAGCGACATAACAGTAATAAGGTGACGAGATGGTGAGAACCACGAGCAAGCTTTCGAATTCGAGTCGAAAGCTGAATTTTTAAATACACATACATAATTATTTTCAAGCCTAGTCCCTTACGAGGAAGGCAGAGAGTGTCGAGTGCCAAATCTCACGATTCTTGCAGGCCTGCCAGGCTTTGTCTCGTTGGTCGAGTGGCTAGCGTACACGCCTAACTACATCTACCAACCGCGAGGCTCGGATTCGATTCGCGACGGGGGCAGGCATTTGTGTTCAAATCAAATCAAAACAAATCAGTTTATTCGATGTAGGTACATAATATACTCTTATCGACGTCATAAACTTACAACTTAGTCATAATTCATATCAACAAATACTTTCAGTGTGTTATATGATTACAAGATTAATTAACAAAACTTTAAGAATAAAAAAAGTAAAATTTTATACTCTAAAATCTAAATAATTAATATGAAATATTCATACTCTCACGTAATAGTAAGTATGTAGGTAAATACTTACATGTCGAAATTATTAAACCTATTTAAATAAAATGTAAAATTAAAACATACCTAACTAAAAAACCGACGTACAATAAATTATAAAAAAAATACATCACAACATCAAATAAATTAAAAAAATAATAATTAACATGTCAAAAAATAAAATTAAATGTCAAGTATAATCGATATTTCAAAATTTAGAATAATCAAATTGTCAGATTAAACTTCTTGCTCAGCAATCTTTCAAATAAGATTTCATCTTAACAAAATTGTTAGTACTAAACAATGGTAATTAATATAGAACAATTAATATAGCTAATTGTGTAATAAATAATATGTGTGATGAACATTTGGATGTCTGCATTTCCGGGTTTGGGTGTTTATTAAATTTATATCTATTTAAGTATTTATATGTTTTACTATCATTGACTAACACCCATAACACAAGCATATAATTTGCTTACTTTGGGGTTCAATTCAATTTGTGTGATTTGTCCAGGGATACATTTTTATTTATTTAAATATTTAATTTTGGTGCTTAAAAAGTATCTTCATTACTATAGTACTAGTGTTACTTAAGTAAAGCTAATTACGCTATAAATAAACTACTTATAATAAAATGCTTATACCAACTCTTGGCTACCGTAATCCGAAAGAAAATAAAAGTCCTTATTTTCTTTCGCATTCTTTATTGTAAGTCTAGGCTAGCAATACATCCGGGTAGGTATCGACCGCCTTCTTACCTATTTGTCCCGTCATAACTATAGTATTTAACACTATCCTATCCTATCCGGAGGAACATCCGAAGTCTTACACATAACTATATTACATACTAGCAACCGGGCCACGGGACAGCGCTGCATCCATAATGTACCTACATCAGTCACAGTTGTCTCGTACCATCAGGAGAGCCGTGTGTATTTTAGCTCTCTTTCGTTCCTCCCCTGCAGGAAACCGATGAGAGATCGTGCTAGAAAGTTTTATATTTTTTTGTAAAGACCTCTGTGGTCTAACTGTTCAATTATTGGACTTGACTGCATGAGGTCCTGGGTTCGAATCCCAGGTCGGGCAACAAAAAGAAAATTGTTTTTTTCCAATTTTCTAATTAAAAAAAAAGTTGCCCGGGATTGGATATGTGCCCGGTTAGCTTGCTTAGTGTCTTCGGCAAGTCGTGGGTGCCCTGGTTGTGCCTCTGCCTATCTCTTCGGGGATATGGGCGTTTTTTTTCGTAAAGACTCTTTCTTTCTCAAGAGCAAACCTATTTTTGTGCAAAAATACATTTAGATTTATATACAAACGGAACAAACATATAAATCTACACAATTTTACATTTGTTGTTTGTTACTATGTTTCATTATTATGATCTACCTTCAATATATGTACGGTATATTGATCGTACCAAGTTACCTTTTTTTTATGATATTGGAAGACAAACAAGCAGACGGATTTCCTGACGGTAAGAAATTCTTACCGCCTAGAGTCACCAAAGGTGGGAATGGTGCGTTGCCAACCTGAGATTAGGATGTAAGGTCCCGAGCAAAAGTAAGTTTACCGGCTACCTTACCCTCCGAACCGGAACACGTCATGACATTATGGCGACAGGAATAGGTAAGGCGGTGGTACCAATCCAGGCGAGTCGCTGCTAAACTCTACCACCTAGTCAAATGTCACGGTGTTGGTGACGGTAAGCCTATGCTCGTTTTTCCGAGCTGCCTGGCAGGAAGGCAGATGGTCTATTCTGCAAAGGAGCCCGGACCAACACGGGGAAAAACTCTAACATCATGAATGCGAACATTGGTTTTTCCGTATGTGACGATGGATGAATATTTACTCATTTGAATCAGGTAAGCGTTTACAGTGGCGAACGAAGTTGCATGTAGGTATAGCCNNNNACTTTATTTCTAAAAAAGTTTACTAAATTTTAAAATGGTTGTTAGTCAACGGTACTGGGACTTGAGCTAAAGTTCAAGTAATTTACAGTACCAGATAATAAATAAATAAATATCCCTGGACAACTTACACAAATTGAATCTAACTCCAAAGTAAGAAAATTATATGCTTGTGTTATGGGTGTTAGTCAACGATACTAATACATAGAAATACTTAAATATATACTAGAATAAATTTAATAAAGACTTGGAAATGCAGACATCTAAATGTTCATCACACAAATGCCTGCCCCCGTCGGGAATCGAACCCGAGCCTCGCGGTTAGTCGGTTTAGTTAGGCGTGTCCGCTAGCCACTCGACCAACGAGGCAGATATGATGATGTAACATTTTAGCACAAAACTTAAGAGTGCACATATCTTGTACTTATATAAAAATCAATTGCTGTTCTATAGTCTCGTTAAAACTCGTAACAGCTGGACCGTTTTATTTAATTTTGATTTTTAATTGTTTGATCAAGTCTAGGAAAGGTTTGAAAGATAAGAAAAAAGGAGAAACTATGAGGGAACTAGGAAAACCAACATTTTAATTTTTCCTATACAAACTGACAGGGTGGAACGAAGTTCACCGGGACAGCTAGTCTTGTACATAAAATCTATTGCTATTAGTAGTCTCGTTAAAACCTGAGAATAGCTGGACCGATTTGGTTAATTTTGGTTATGAATTATTTGAGGAAGTCCAAGGAAGGTTTAAAAGATAAGAAAATATATTTTTAATGTAATATTAGTATCATATTAGTGTCTTCGGCTAGTCGTGGGTGCCCTGGTTGAACCTCTGCCTACCTCTTCGGTTATATGGACGTGAAGATACTTTTTTTATTTTTATAAAAACATTTGGGTGAGTCACTGTTATCACTTAAGGGTATGAAAAATAGATAGCCGACTTTCAAACCTACTGAATATTATGCATAAAAAAAATTGGTGAAAATAGTAAAACCGTAGTACGGTAACTATAACATTTTTAAATTATTAGACCCAAAACTACAAACTATAATATGTTCACTTGTCTATGGGTTAAGCCCGGTGAAGTTGAGAAAACCGCGAGATTGGCAAAACAAAACCTATGTTGAAAAAAAAAATCAAAAATATCTTTATTTATAGTATAACATTGTTACAAAAAAACATTTTTGAGACATTATTTCAAGTACTTATAATGATACCTGTGACAGGATGCCTCGCTCTTCCATAGCAACATGTAACAGAATTCATATATAAAAAACAGTTAATTAGGTACATAAAAAAATATGCATCACATATGTTTACTGTTGATGTGTATGTATATGATGTGTGTGAGTATGCTACGTTTGTTGGTTAAGTGTGTGTTAATATAATATATTATGATACTATTGATTTGTATTAACAATAGATTATGACATTACATGTAATAACGCTTGGACCTCATGTTGGAACTCGAACATAACCCCCTTAATTTAGGTCTTTAGAAATGTATGCTAACTCGACTAAAAAGATGGTCAAACATGTTTCACTAAAATTACGCCCTAACGTCCACTCCATCCCAACTTTTTGTCGCACCAACAACAAAGAACACAAAATGGAAACTAAATCCAGAGCTATCAATGGCTTTCCACATATAATTGCTGTAAGCCAAAACTTTTCTCGTTAAAAGTTTCGCTGAAAGATTTTATTTTTGTACTTTTCTAACTAGGAAATGATTGATCACAAACTTTTACAAGAGAAATGTGTATACATTTTTCTTGTAAAGTCTAGTAAAAGTAAAGTATCCCCGAAGAGGCAGGCAGAGGCACAACCAAGGAACCCACTTACCAAGTCCCACAATGTGATAGGTGGCAAGCCTATCGCCAACCGAGCACATATCCAATCCCAAGCAAATTATTTTTATTAGAAAATGTGAAAAACCACATTTTCTTTTTCTTGCCCGAACCTGTGACCTCATGAAGTCAAGTCCAACACATGGACCGCTAGACCACAGAGACGATCAACGTAATGTAATAAGTAGAGTATAGATTTAATTCCTCGATAAATTTCGCAAAATTTTAAAAGCCACAAACAACTCCTTATTTTCTCTTGTGTTCTTTGATAACCAAAGACATAGGATGTTTTTTAATGGTAAGAGGTAACAAGAGAGAAAGAAAAAGTGCGTGTGAGAGAGTGAGAGAGATTACGATAAAGATTTATGTCATAAAAATCTTGTAGGAATTCTGTTACATTAGTTTCGTTTGTATCTGTTCGACTCCGGGTCACTGAAAAATAATCGAATTTTAGTGTTTTAGTTACAGAATTGGTCGAGTGACTAGCGTACACGACTAACTACACCGATCAACCTCTGTGGGCTAAAGGGTCTGTTCTTCGAGCTTTTTGAATAATATTAAGTTTATTATAATTTATTAAGTGGTTCATTGTTAGCTTTGGCTAAACAAGGGAGTTCGATTGAGCAACTCATAATGTACGTTTTTCAATTCCCTAATAAAAACGAACTTTACCTGGGATTGGTGTAGTGTAGTGTAATATTGGTGTAGTAGGTTAGTAATAGGTGTGCCATCTACCTTAATTTGACTAAGGATTAAGTATTTTCGGTGGTAGAAATAGCAGCGCAGACGCATAAAATCATTCCTCAAAGATTATTAGGCAAAGCTTAATCATTTTAGAAATCAATCCCTTCATGATTTAATTACTGTAATAATAAAATCTGACCTGACACCTGGCAACTTCAAAGTAGTTTGAACTGGGAAATACTATTGAGTATTGGCTAACCTTTGGTGTACTGGCTAACTCACTCCTTTTCACTCATGTGGATGATAAACGTGTTAATTTGCATCAGATTAGAAAAAAATATTTAAAATTAAACCAATAACTGAAAAAAAAACTGAATTCTTTATTCAGCGTCATTAACCTCAACATTTCCGTTTCTTGCAAAGCTAATTATTCGTTATTGAAACAAAGAAATATTTCAGTGCGCAAAAGATTTCGGAAGATAGATTGGACATATTTGTGACCTAGTTCTTTGATGACAATTTACGTCGTACTTTGGCCTAGGCCCAAATGTTCAAGACAACAAAATGCTTGTAAGTAATAGCGTCCTATGATTTATTTGCGTATCAGCAAAAACAACCCTGTTTATATATAAAATAATAAAACTACTGTTTAAGGAATAAAAAGGGTTTCTGTTTATAACTAGGTATTGATCTTTGAAGGTTCCACTATCCAGAATAGATGAGCGTAGGGACAGGTGTGCATTGACCTACATGTAGGTCTGTATCTTATTATACCCAGGCATATTGTATTTGAAAAAAACTTTGAGCTACCGATACTATCAATGTATTCTAATAACAGTTATGTATTTTATACAAAAGGCAATTTTTTTTATACATAAATATACTCGGTTTTATATTACAATGAATAATTTTGTATTTGAAAAAACTTTGAGTTACCGATACTATGAATGTATTCTAATAACAGTTATGTATTTTATACAAAAGGCAATCTTTTTTATACATAAATATACTCGGTTTTATATTACAATTAATAATTTTAAACGTAAAAAAACTTAATTACAATTTGCGGTCTTAAAAAAGTTACACTTTATGTATTTTTCGAAAAAAAAAAACGTTACTCTAACTTAAAATCGTTAAATTCAAAATTAATAAGGATGTTAAAGTTTACCTTTGCCGCTCCCACCGCAGTATCGATTCCTTCGTACCACCAGCGCGGTTCCACCGGGCACTGGCGCTACCACTCTATCAAGCCAAGTAAAGCAAAATAAATTAACACACACTTTACGTTCTCACTATTATCACGCGTCCGGCGAATTTGACATCTCCCTGTTCGACACCGATAACTTATTAAAAACTTTAAGACATAAAAAATAAAAAGGCATAAGCGAAAATATTAAGATTTAGTGTATTTTATGATGTTAGATTCGGAGTAGGTGCAACGCGGGAAAGTTTTATATTGTTTTTCGCTCGTTCATACCGCCGACGCACGGCCTACGGAGCGAAAGTTTTCAGCGTACAGTCTGAAGACGAGTGTGCTTTTGTTACGCAACTCACTGCGGCGCCAGTCCGCCAGGGGGCAGCGCGCTGCCAGTGGCGCAGTGGCGAGCATGCGCACTGCCGACTCCGCGACACCTCACGATTCTTTGTTCGTTCTTTTTCAGCTATTTACGTACACAATATAACCGAGTTGTGAATAACATTTGTTACAAAATAGAATAAAATCAATACTTTTTTATGCTATATGAAACTATATCAAAGTCAAATGAAAATTTCTAAAAAACCCTCGATTGAATCTTTCTTTGTAAATTAACCAGAAGGTCCAGACTTTTTACGACTAACAATTGACGATTGACTTACACAACTTACAGAGAAACTAAATATTAAATCATGTTAATCAAATCCAATGTGCGTGAGTTTAGGCTTTTATTTCTAAGATTTATATTTCATGCCGTAAACACACTAGAAAAGTACCAACGAATCAATTTTATGATGTATAGACGGACTGACCTTTCATCATTGGTACTTACACTATTGTTAACTTAAATGTATAAGAACTACATAGATTTAAGGTTAGGGAGAGAGCATTTTTATAGATATGACAGCGAAGAAACAGACGGCTCTCTTGATAGCAAGAGACAACTGTGGTTTAAAGACATCACAAATACCTACTATGCGTGCATTGCTATCTTGCACCCGGGGCAATGAATAGTTATATCCTAAAGCCAGAATATTTAGGATATAATTATTCTTTATATACATATGTCATATAATTGTTTATGAAGCCTACTTTAAAAGGTACTTAAATGGTAAAGTACAACTTCTATTATAGAAACCAAAGAGAACAAATAGAAAATAATGGTGTTATATTAACTCTATATAATGGACGTAAATGATCAAAAAGGTTCCAGTTCCAAACCAAAAAAACGTTTCACGATTTTGTTCTATATTTCTAGTTTTTATAAATACATATTTATTTACGTAAAAATAATGACATTAAACTGCTTGCGATTATTTAACTTAAAGTAAAGTATTTCTCCAAAATACGAAGTCAAATTAAGTGTAAGTTGAAACGTTTTTGATATAATCTAGGTAGGTATGTCCTATTGAGCTTTAAGTTGAACTAATGGTCGCCCGTGGGTCGAAATTCGACCATAATAAATTTTAATATCTTGTTGATAACAACGCCATCTTCATTTCGCATGGCCAACTACTTTATTTTCAAACTTTTTAGTGCGCCATCTGTGATCTTTTATCCTTATCATCAATATATTTGTTTGTGTGTTAAATGCATGGTAGTGTTGGTAATGTTTTATTTATTGATTTAATGTACTTTATAAGCATTATTATTAAAAATGTTAGCGTTCTGCACTTCTTCCACACATAAATTATAAGTGTGCCAAATTTTATGCTCCTGCGTCAGCGCAATTTTCGTAAAAAGGGGTCCAAAGTTTTGGCATCACGTATTACTTTATAGATAAGTAAATAAGAAACACTGAAAACATAGGTACGTACCTGACCCTAATCTTTGGAAAAAAATATTCTAAAAGCACTCGCTTCTGAAAAATCCTATCCTTTTAATATTATAAATGCAAAAGTTTGTATGTATGGATGTATGGATGTTTGTTACTCTTTCACGCAAAAACTACAAAACCGATTACGATGAAATCTGGTATGTAGGTAGCTGAAGACCCAGAATAACATATAGGCTACTTTTTATGCCGGAGTTCCCGCGGGATTGGGACTTACGCGGGTGAAACCGCGGGGCGCAGCTAGTATCAGATAAAATAAACAAAATAGATTCATTGAACTTGATTAGAGTTCACGTAGTAAATGACGTTATACAAGAAATTAAAAAAGTTTTACTGATATAGAGATACTTAATATGAATTTGAATTAAAATCTTGTAATATACCAACTTACCTATTACGTTATAAAAAAACATGACTATAAAGAAATTCAGGAACCTATCACATCATCTTCGAAAATGGGACGCAAACTTCACGTGTTCTCTGATGTCACGAATGAATAATATGTTGGTTGGTCTAGGGGTTCTCTACACATTCGGCTGGTAAAAACCAGATGAGGAACATGTTAAAGTAACAGAACTTTTATCTTCTAACTGCGGATGTAGGCCACTTATAAGGCCAACTACGTCAGTTTATTCGGCTTACTAACCGGCATACGCAAGCACTGACTTTATGACGACATAAGGCACAAAAATTCTTTTAAATTTCTTACTTATATTTAGATATAATTTCACATTTATTTTTTAAAATTTTAGAATTCAATGCCTCATGCATCAATTCATTAAATTTATAAAATGCCCTACATTCGGGACATTCAATCGTAGCCAATCTTTAAGAAGACTGTTATGGAGCATTTTAATAAGTAATGAATTAGTATTATTGCAATTTAGTAATTAGAATTATGTTAAGTAATAAGTATTTACATAACAGGTACGTGGCATAACCTAAAATTTTACCTACACCTCACAGAGAAAAGCTCGCATTTGTATATTCTCTGTAACTTGACTATAATTTGTATACAACAAATTATGCAATTACTTAACATAAATCAGTAAACTGCAGTCCAATTTAAAAGATATATTTTTTACCGACTTTGAAAAAAAGGAGGAGTTTCTCAATTCGGCTGGTATATATTTTTTATGTATGTAGGTAAACCGATTTCGCCGAGGTTTCTGAACCGATTCATGTAATTATTTTTTATTTGATTCGGAATAGTTTCGAATTGGTCTCATAAAATTTGATTCAGGTAGGCCCATTAGTTTTTATCTACTTTCACCTATCCCAACAAACTAAAAATTATTTAAAAAACAACAACGTTAAAAACCAACTTCAAAACTAAAGAAAATAATAAAGATTTAATATTATTTATATACCTACCACCTATTATTTATTTTACTAATAGGTCTGCAGTCGGTGTCAAGCAGCCCATTTACTAATACTTACTCATAATATAATTATTATTAGTAGGTAGTGTGGAACGTGCAAGCGGCCATTAGGTAGGTTTATGTAAAAAAAAAAAATTTAAGCGCAGTAAAACTGAAAAAAATCTGACTTCGATTTCAATATTACCTTTTCTAAGTAAGTATGCTCATGGCAAGGTGGTTCCAACCTTGATAGTATAAATCAAGCTAGCTTAGAAATTGCTGGAAATCGGTTATCTTCCTTCCAACCAGGCAGTTCATAAAAGGCGATCATAGACTTAAGGTCACTACCACCGTGACATCTGACTAGGTGATAGAGTTTCGCAGCGACTCACCCGGATTGATACAACCACCTTACTTATCTATTCCTGCCGGCATAACGGCAACGCTTGCCCTTGACGTGTTCCAGTGCGGAAGATAAGGTAGCCGGTAAACTAACTTTTGCTTGATTCCTAACATCCCGGCCTTAGGTTGGCCACACACCATTATATACCTTTGGTGTTTTCAAGGTGTTTTTACCTTCCAATATCTTAAAAAAATAGGTAATCTTTTATACAAAAATCACTTAAGGCCCCATACTCAGTCAGCCAGAAGAGCCAATCACCGCACTCCCTTGTTCCATGATTACTATGAAATATTGCGCTCTAAAGTAAACGTCTTAAGCGACAAATCACTATTTTTGACACTAGAAAAGTAATTAAAAAAAAAAGTATAAAAACTGAAACACTTATCTTTTAGGTGTAGTACTTATCTATGTTTATGTTTAATCTGGTGTCAATATTTTCACAATTGAAGTAGACACTTTTTGATTTTTTTCTATCGAGCAAAGTGAAATGAATCGTGTTTTGGAAACACTACTCTTATAAAGCATATTCATGATAATCTTTTGTATTTTTGTCACCAAGATCCATGATTGCTTTGTATGAAAAAAACATTAAACTACTGACGTATTTTAGCGTATATGGCCCCTTAATACTTTTATTTTTAAATTTGCTGACCTAATCTAAATTTAAGCGAAGTAATTAATTATGTAATAACAATTCTATAAAGATATATTTAAAATACATTCGGATTTCCGAAGCTTGACGAATAATTGAAGCGCATAATTTAAATAGATACTTAGTAGATACCTACTACTATACCTTCCGGTCAAATTTCTGTCTGCCTGTCCCTTTTTAGTCACATGTATTTATTTTACTGAAATATCTTCAAGGTATAGAGTTCACTTATTTACCTAAAGTTTTATTATTAGTAGGTATAGGACACGCACGTTTAAACAGACGTCCTGTTAGAGTACAAATTAAAAAAGGAAAGACAAAAGTAAAAAAAAATCCTTTTAAATCCCTTATCTTGTACTATTTTCGATTTCGTATAAGTAAACCAAGTAAGAACCACTTGAGCTTTTAAGTTGTAGACGAAAGTCAATAAAGGCGGCGAACGGAGGTCAGAAGCGTTAAGCATCTACTTACGTAATCGGCGACACTGGCAAAACAGGCCGTCACATTGTCCTGCTTAAAATTGCCAACAGTTATATCTATTTTTATCCAGGATATTAACATCATTCTATTTTGGGCATTAGATCAATATGTGTGATTATTTTCAAGAATTTATGAAATCCTCGCCAAAATTTCTTTACACAGAATAGGTTAAGATACGACAAAACCCACCTGTAATATAGCTAAGAACCACCTAGAGAACGTCAGCTTTTATCCCAAAAAAACCAAATCGAAATCAGTCCACCCATTTCAAAGTTATGGTGCTACAGACAGACACTTTAACCTTTGAGCAGTCTTCTTTTTCATCGGGGGTTAAAAGGAAAAAAAGTAATGATGCCACCAGACAGACACATAGGTACACTCACACACATCTAACTTACAACACTTCTCTTTTTGATGTTCTTTAGATAAACTGCAAAAACTACGAAACGCGATACCACATTTTTTAAACAATGATTCATCAGTCACTTCTCTGTACTTTCATCAGGTTCTCGTCATCAAATGCTTGTCAACAGAAAGTATGAACTGTGGATTCATCATCATCATCATCATCATTTCATCCATATGACGTCCACTTCTGAACATAGGCCTTCCCCTTTGACTTCCACTTCGACCGGATGGAAGCGGCCTGCATCCAGCGAGACCCCGCGACCCTCATAAGGTCGTCTGTCCATCTCGTGGGTGGCCGTCCTATGCTTC
>NJDD01010862.1:34977-48298 GCA_002245505.1 Calephelis nemesis
CCACATCGCGTCGGCATATTTCTGTTGCTCAGTGCCAAAGAGCGAAGCAAAAAAAAGAGTTCAACTTGTCTTTCAAATCGTCAAGTTTGAAAAGTAGCGTCTCTAGTAGTTAATGTACAAAACTTTAGCGTTAAAATGTCATTTATGAACATTATTAATATCGTGGTCATTGGTACTGTAGGCCGCGCCGGGGAAAGGGCAGGAGGTGCCGCGGGGAAATCCGTTGCGATGCGCTCCGTCTCGGCCCGTCCTAATGTGCGCTATCTTAAGACGGGCCAAGCCGCATCGCATTCGGCCAGGCGCATCGCAATTTGGATACTCAGTACCAAGTAGTGTAAAAATGAACATTGGCAATTCTACTCTAAAATCGTCAAGTATGGAAAGTGACGCTTCTAGTAGTTGGCGTGCAAATCTTTCCTGTTAGAATGTCATATGTTATAGTCCCTCTGGTCAAGTGATTAACATGGACTCTTTGGGGACTGTAGACTGGCTCGGGATACCAAGCAAAACCGCCGCGATGCGGCCTGGCAGAGTGCGTTGCTCTATACAAAATGTATGAAATCAATCTAGGGGATCACTACGCTGCGATGCGCCCCGTCTAATGTGCGCTATTCTTAAGTAACATTTTTGAAGTTTGAATTACCCAGTTTTTTGTTTTACGGCACCTGTAAATACCTGTGGTCCCCTGAATTTAGTTGCCCGCAACAGTCTGAAGGTAGTTGCTAAACTTTTTTGTTATTATTGGATTGTTACGCTAAAGGAGTGTATAGTACCAAGTACTATATGCGCTTCGGCTATATTCGTTAAGCTTCGGAAATCCGAATGTATTTTAAACATATCTATGTACCTATATAGAGTTCTTACATAATTAATAATAATTTCACTTAAATTTAGATTAGGTCAGCCAATTTAAAACTAAAAGTATAAAGTCGAAGCGCATAGTTTAAATAGTAGGTAGGTACCTACTCTAACTACTTAAAAACGCTCGGTAAGGCCTAATTAATGTAACATTTTAATGAACTAATGAGATTTTTTTTATTTATTTTTGTCGTGTATAACCACTTGAACGTCTTCGTATCTACAGCCACGTAAAAAATTACAGGCCGTCCACGTGGTACGTACAAGGTCACCAAATCAGTGGACTGTATTTCACACCGACCGTAGACGTGCCCACTAAACTTAGGAGACCCTGACAGGGTCCTGTCGAATCCTCTGGATCCAATAACCGCAGCAAACGCAAGCCAGGTAGGTCCAATCTAAGCAAGACTACCTCACAGGACACTACACTACACCGTCACCGCTAATCTCGGCGACGAGACTCTATTCCTCCATTAAGCCCACCCAGAAACCAGAAAGCAGCATCAAGTCGAGGTACGGTCTGCCGGGAGACAACCCTTGTAGCTGGCGTTGTAGGTAACAGCCCCATGCATTTAAATAATGATGTCTCGGGCTGAGCACTCTGCTCGGCCCACAAAGCCCGGTGAAGTTGTAACAACCGCGAGATTGACAAAACATAAGTCGTTTCAAAAAAAGGGGAGTGTATCCACAGAAATTCTGTCTAAACGACCTGAATTTTGTTTTGGAAAATGAATCCGACCCGCGGAACTACAACAGATGTTTTCAAGCCTTCATCAATGGAGCAGTGTCACAGCAAATCCTCATTTCAAAAAATATACTTACTAAATGCTAGATTTAGTAGGCTTTGCAACTCCGGTTTCAAAAACAAACTGAAGTTGGGATTTTTGGGATTGTTAATTTAAAAGACAAGAATTATTTACACACTTTATTGAAATAACATAATGAAAAACAAACATTATATTGAAACTAACCTCAATGACAGTATACTGTTACCGTAAGTACAACATTTATATTTATTAACATTAATCAATTCAATTCACAAAACGATTAGATATGTTGACAATTACATTGATATTTGTAAGATATGATCATAATTACGACGAGTGAAATCTAATTGTTAAAAAACTTAAATCTATGTATGGCATTTTTGGGTTGCAATACTGCAAAAATATGTCATGCATTTTTATTACATTTTAGTAGGCTCCGTCCTCGCAATTTCTGCAAAAGCTTTTACGTCGTTTTTAAGTTTGAAATTTAAGATCAAAACATTAGATTATGGAGAAATTTTAAAAGTAAAATTCTTGTACATTTCACCATTCTCAGTACACTTAATTGTACCTCCTTGTGTAACAATATTGTAACGACGGTTGAGCTCGTAATATTAAACTAAAAGACAACAAGATATGAGCTAATCGCACAACATCCATCAAAATAACGTTATCTTCAGCTGTTTTCCGATTTTTCATTAATTGAAAGCTGATACAAGCTCATTTAACACAACTTTAATTACATGAAGTTAAAATTTTGAAAACAAAATTTCAAAACTTTATCGGTTATAATGAAAACATTTTTGAAAAAATTGTAGCTATAACTAACTATGATTGAGATGTTTTTAGAAACATTGTAAAGACGATTCCTTACTTTTTAGACTTTTAATAAGATAGTTTTTAAAAAAAAACTAACCTCAATTCGGAACGCAAAGAATTAACAATTAAGAGTCCGCACATCCTATAAATTATATTATTATATCGAGCGAACTAGATTTTATTAAGACAAATTAATATTTGTATACATTAATTTGTACATTTATACTCTGGTGTCTTAGACAGAGCCTACACAATTAAAAACGAAGAAAACATGCTTTAACTTGAACACCAGTAAATATATATATTCTTTTCAAAATGCCTAAAGGGCTTCTTTTGTAATGAAGGAAATATTAATAAAACATGTCAAAAAATTAAATGCTCAAAAATTGCAGCAGCGACTGATTTTTTTTTGTTTTGATGATCTTATATAGTACTCAGTCAATAAGTTTAATTCTAATACTAAATGAAATCGCAAGCAACAAAATTTCCATAGCATTGATACATGCCTTTGTGTATGAAGCTATGATATACAGTTAGGTAGAAATTATAAGTTTGAAATTCGAATACCTTATTTTAAGAAATAATGTGTAGACTATAACTAGGTACCGACAAACTGGAGAAAAAAATATTATTGATTGGCTACGATTTACCCTGATTACTAGATTGAAATATTATCATTAAGAGTTTTGTTCGACAACACTTCAGAGAGAATTCCATAAATATTATACAATGAACTGCCTAGTCCTTTGAAGGACGTCTTTTTTACAAAATGTAAAGGTATACGATATGGTGAACTAAGAAACTGTTTTTGATATGGTTCCTAAAGCTTTTGGAAGTTTTATTAAAAACGTTCATAAATAAACTTGAAATTATGCTGTTCGCATAAATCTCTTTACATTAGAAGGAACAAGGAATTAATGTAAACGCAGCTGGAACAACCTTGGTAATTTTATCCAAAAGTTAACATTTCATACATAAAATTGATAGCAAATGTATATGAAATATATTTGAGTACATTTTACAAAATTTCCCCAAATTTTACAAATCCTAAAAGTTTTTTAAAGCATTTGTAGGTAAATTTAACATTGATCACCAAGTATTTCTAAATAAAAAAAAAAACATTAATTTTGAATTAAATTATTTTGCAATGTAACATAAAATTTATAATTCATGTGAGTTAGGTTATAGATCCTACATTCCTTGTTCCACCTAAGATATTGTTAAATACTTCTTAGCGGGAATGAAGATAATATTGAGTTTTGTATATCCATAACAAATTACACAACCCTTTTTTACCCAAATGTCTCCAACCTGTATGTGGATGTAAATGTATTACGAAGATAGCAAAATATTTATCTTAATATAGCAACTATTCTCACATGTAAATATCCCATAATTAATATAGAATAGAATAGAAGCTTCATTATAAAATACTCTCAGTAACGCCGATTCTTCCATATCTCTTCGTTTATAGGTAGTAGCCTCAAAATGTAAAAGGGATTCCCAAAAGGTGCAGTAACAATTAAAATTCAGGTGCTAACACGAAATTTCTAGACAATTTACTATTACATTTAGTAAATATTAGCTAAAATTGAATTTAATTACACTATTATACAGCGCAGTTCGACCCTGTCAATAAAGGCTAACATACAGTGAAGTAAGAAAAAAGCGTTGAAACTACTAAATATAATATTATAGATAACCAGTTCGCTTAAAAAAATAATATCAAATACCATATTTTAGTAATAGGTATATGAAATACAATAACAAATCGGCGCCGTATTATTAATTGTAACTATTAGTTACAAATGATTGTACGTACCTACTACTAATTTTTTAATCTATGTCTTTTACATAATATAACTAAGTAATTAAAAAACAAATTGCTTAATATGAAATAAAAATATTACAATCAATTCTAGCATATAAGATAAACATTTATATAATTGAGCAAATAAAAATAACAGTAACAATAATACCTACGTAAATACGATTATAATATATTTTATAAGTTTAATTATTGCAAAATTATATACGAACGTAATACACGTAGCGTGATTACTATTCTCTAATTTTATTGTACTAAATGTAACATAACCCAACAACACCAATAAACTAACATTTTATATTCAGAAAGTATTTGCGTTACAATTGCCGATAAACGCATGCATATTACCAACATGTCGCAATCTACACACGAATTTTTCACGTGTGGTAAACATGGGAAGACGTAAAGGGAGCTGGCAACACTAAAGCTGTTCTAATTTATGTAAAAATAGCTTTACACGCTTTTAGGTTATTTCGGTACAACACCCAATGTACCAAGCATTTTGGTCCCATGTTGGGCACATACATCCATTGCTGAGCCTAAAAGCATGTTGTTATTTTTATTTTTTATACTCTTCTTGTAAGCTCTCTAAACGTAGGCAACAATATTTTATTACTTTACTAACTCCGACGTGCATTTACATAGATAAACGTCTAATTATACGCATTTTGTACTAACACGACCTATTCATTACTCACAACATATGAAGCGTCTTCAAAGCTTTCAGTAAGTTTTAGCACAGCTTTAGTTTATTTTCGAAAAGACAAAAGCACATTATTTAAATTTAAAGTTTGTACTCGTCAAAACGACTAATTTTATGCTATTGCCTCTTCTTATGGAAGGCTTAACATACCTGTAAGATTAATAAACTGCCTTTGCGTCTTCACCTCACAAATGCGATTTTCGCTGCGATGCTACCTACTTAAGCGTGCGCTATTTCCTATCCTTACATTCCAGTTTTGTTTTCATACATTTACAGCTTTTTACTGACGTAGCATTGCGCACAAAAGTGCTTTCCATGCACTAATCACAGCTATAAATTTCCTCTCTCTAGTAACATTTTGGCACACATTTATATCTATAGATTAAATTCTATTATGTATATACCTGTGTGGTACTTAACTGTAAAAAGCTCTATACATTGTCTTATTTAAAAATTTATTTCATAAATAATTGATTTTATCATTTTTATTGCTAGTTATTCGAGTAAAATACTTAATCATGAGAGCACAAAGTTAAACAATTGACACATCACAAACAAAACCCAAATACACGTGGACCCAACTATAAATGGGTAAAAATATAATTTCATAAATTTTGACTAGAATGGTGAAAATAATATTTTATCTTTCTAAAAATCAGACCAATTTGACTAGCACTAAACGATGTCAATAAATAAATAAACTTGTTACTTTTAAACGTCGTCGTCGAATAGATTCATATAATTAGTTACTTTGGCACAAACATGTACGATCAAAATTTCAATAACGAAATATAGAAGGGGAAGACTTCAAGGTTATATGGATATGTCTAAGGACTAACTTGTCTACTTATTAGAAATCTTAATGCTAAGGTGCAAAATGAGTAAGTAGTGGATTAAATAACTCACGTGTTCGAAATATATTTTGGCACTAACAATTGTTTTCATGTCTTTTTCAAAAAATTAGAAATTTTAATGAAAAGCATTAGAATGCTGGTCCTATACTTATCTTAAACTACAAGAATATTCTAAACTTTTTTTAATTTTATTTTTAAATGTCACTTATAGTAGAATCTAAAAATCTTCTAATTACAATGAGCAGTTTGGAGAGGGTGATGAAACAAAGAAAATAAACATTCTTAAATTCTACTTTCAGAAATATTTCGCATAAATCGACAACATTATTAATGTTAAACAAATTTTAACAATCTTTGGTTTTTGATCCCTAGTCCAATATTCACACGGCTAAAAAAATTATAGCCGATCTCATAAAAATTTGATACAATGTTTGAGATCTTTTAAATGTAAAATAAAGTAATTCTGACTATCACATTCAGCAACACTACTTTTATATCTAACGTCTTTTTAAGTAATCATAAAAGTGTACGGATATTATGTGAATTTTCACTCCGGGTGCCCTTTCTCTGTTAATGTAAGTTTGCTTAAAGGATTTGATCCCATCAGTTTCGTATAGCCTCATCGCGTTGGGCGACAAGACTAAAATCTCTTACTTGCTGGTAATGAAAAATTGGACTCACTAGTAGCCGTATGACTTGTGAAAGTGTTAACAAATCATCAACATGAATAAAACTTGCTTTAAAAGTTGAGCATCTTAGTCATTTTTCATATATTACCAACGTGTAAGAGTACTTACTTGTAATACCTAATTTTTCAGGTTATTACGAATATTGTTATTTACAAATATTGTCTTTAACCCTCTCACTCTGTTCGCTAATCTAACACTACGCTACGTCAGCGAATTTGAGGTCGATTGTAACGCACCTACATCTACTATACGCCGACGCTCGAATAAAAAAAAATATTCCAATCCGTACCGTAAAGCCGTACCGATTCCAACAAAATTTAACTCAATAACAGATAATTTGACCGCTTAAATCCATAGTAAATTCGATCATCTTAGTTTCCTCCAAATATTCAAAACGTACGTCCTCGAACAGTGAACGAAGACATTTAATTACTCCTAATTATGTGCTCCGTGTACATACTAAAATCGTACACTGTTCACGGACAGACCAACCATAGCATCAGTCCTATCGATATCGCCCGCACCACACTCCAAACGTTCCTCTCGCCTGACGGGTAGCTCCAATCAATCAATTATTGGAGAATAAATATAAGAATATCTAAAATACTTATAAACTTGTAACAAATGTAAACATACATTCAGCTATTTGCCAATTTGCTTCCCCTTTTGTTTTTAAGATTTGGTCGCGTTTACTTGAAGAAGTAAAACGGAGCCAGACTTCCGCATTGCTGGTGCATGTAGTAAGTGCGGTCTGTGTTGTAGAACTTGTATGCAATGCTGGGATTCTGGCCGCGGAGCTCCATTCAATGGATCGGTGCCTTCACGATGTGGTTGGGCGCGATGTAGTGGTAGCCCGGCAGGGGCAGCCCCGCTGTCTCCATCGTGATCCTGCAAGCGTACACCACACATCTCAAATGGACGTCCCAATCTACCTTCTCAAAGTACACTATTCAAAGGGAAATTGCGAATTTAATAAAAACATATGTATGAATGGTTATTAGCAATTGTTACGATGTAAGGTATGGATTGGAACAGTGGGGACACACCTTGGGTGCAAACTATACGTAACTTGTTGTATTACGGCTGGAAACTAGGAGAAAAATTAAAATGTAAGGGAAAAAATCTTACCGGGATTTTGGATGATCCAGTGAGCTGTAGGATGTAGGTTCTCGGTGGAGCGTTCGTCTTATCAGGTATCACGGGAATATTTAGCGCCTAAGGAGGCAGGATAGACTTGGGTCTTGAGTAGGAAGCAATGTCATCATATTTTAATAATCAAATCAATACCTGTACTTAACAATACAACATTATTAGGGAGAGGAAAAGAAAAGAGATTGCATTATTATGATTTTATTTAGAATGTACTTAAAACATTTTTTACTTAAAGTTACTAGCGAGTAATACGATTCTGGAAAAGATAAGAAAATGTCTATTATCTTAAAAATTAACATGATTTTATTACTTGTAAAATTATTTTCTAGGCTAACAACTGGATTCCACTTGTGGCTACATTATATTGTTAAAAACGTTCGAATTGGACCTCGATTTCATCTTCACACTAATGATACGCTGCATAGGCAAAACTAATTACTACTACTCTTACATTGGCATAAACTACACACTCCTGTTTATATGGGCAAACTCAGTCCTAAAATATAACACGTAACACGGGGAGAACTGTAAATCATTGATAGATTTGCAACAAGTCCAGGGTGCTGATTATATATCTCAGTGGCCAACTCAAAAAGGAAAAGTGTACTTCAAATAGCTGTCAAATGACGTCATTTGTGTTTGCTATCTCCATTACATTTCTGTTGGTCACTGGAGATAGCAAATATAAAACACGTCATTTGACAGCTATATCAATACGTATCCTTTTCCATTTTGTGTTGATCACTGAGATACATAATCAGCCCCCAGATCAATTATTACATAACGTACGAGTGATACTATATATTTTTAACAAGGTGTTAAGTAAAAAACTGTTAATAAACAAACATACACTTTGGTACTTGGAATTACTATTGCCATAAAAATTGAAAAATATGCGAATATGGAAAATGTATTATACTGTAGCTCTTTGAAAATCTATTTCGAATCAGTGCCTAAACTAACTTTCACAATACTGTACGTAATATGATTGATCCGCTCATCTCAGGTTTACAAAGAATATATTAAATTTTTCATTATTTATTTACAATTATAATCGTTTTTTTTGTAAATATTTACTTCATTTACAAACAATATTTTAGACTTAATGAGACGAAGAGAAGATCCTTGATATTTTAGACAAGGCCGAATTTTTATAAATATTATTAGTTTGTAGAAATACATTTCGACATTCATAAACTCGAATTAAAACATAATTAATACGTTCTTTGCAGACCCCAGAGACGGCAGATGTATTCTAAGTACTTAAACTCGTATTAGATAAATGTTTAGAGGCTCTCTGAAAGATTCTGTACCGTGTAGTAATTTTGACCAAGTCACTGCGACATTATTATTTCATGAAACCCTCACGACGACTTCTGTACACATACATCAAGTGAAGACGAATAAGAACATTGCACTTGAAATTTGTGATGGATTTTGCTATACTTTATTACTCGCTCTTTTTTTTGCGATTTCGTTTGCATCTGTCTGCTATAAACGCTCACGATTTAAATTAGCTAATCGTGATAGACAGACAAGCATTTTGCATTCATAATAATGATATGGTTGGAATTTATTACAGTCTAAACATCTGCAAAATAACCAGTATATTTAAAATTGTCTTTTGTAATCTGGATTTCAAGTTATTTGGGCACTTATAAGTGTTGTTTATGACTTGCAAAAACGTATGGGACTACTTGTAAAGCATATGGGACTACTTGTATACTACAAAAAAATTAAAATCAGGCGAGACGTTAACGAATTATAGCCCAATTTACTATTTAACTTTTAAACCTTTTTCCATGAGAACCCCTCTTGTAAACGGGATAAAATTTAGCCGATAACCTTGCTCGGAGCATAAAATACGTTCCTGCCAAATTTCATTACGATCGGTTCTGTAGCTTCAGTCTCGCGGTCACGATATAGACAGACATACAGACAAAAATTCTAAAAAGTGCTAAAAATTTGTTTTCCTGCCCATAATTAGTCGCCTGCGTCTAATTTTTTATAATATCTTTTATAAACATAACTTAATCGTCTATACTTTAACAGTTTTGCTATACTTCTAATAGATTCGGCAAAATTTTTTTTATGGTATTGGAAGGCAAACAAGCAGACGGATTTCCTGATGGTAGGAAATTTACGCCGCCTACAGACAAGAGTTGTTTCGGTAATCAGTTTATCGAAGGGGTAACACGTAAATACCTATTTAATGTATCACAGAAGCCGTGTAAGGGTCATTTGCTATAAAACTAGTTGCTTCGAAACTATTTAGGTGCGTAAAAATGGATATTAACGACTCATTCATAAGACCACTCGGTACAGATCTTAAATTCATTTCTTACAGTATTACTGAGTGAAAGAACTTGTTACTTATATTAAGGCAAACATTTCAAAACACGTGGGGGTATCTATGGCATACTATTAATAGTCAAATAACTAGTTCATTTAAAAAATCTAAGAATACAATATCATTTCTTTTACAATTATTCAAGAGTCTATTTTACGAGCTATCATCAAACCAGTCTTCCATGAACAATATAATTTCCTAATCATATTTCAATAAATGTAACGAAATTCTTTACGGTACGCTTGGAGGAGATAGGGATTTTGCTGCGCAACCGAACTGAAAAAGATGTGACAGCAAAAACCGTAAATAAACCGTGGTATAAAACCGTTATATGTGACGTGCGCAGGCGCGACAGTCATGTACACAAGCGAGTAGTGTATAATACCTTTCTCTTTCTCTCTCCACCCCGTCAATGCATAGTTTATACTCATGAATTGTGTCGATTCTACATTAGACGAAGGAACTTCGTTACTACCTGGTGTCCCACGACACCATATCTATATTTTAATTCTTGGTGGCGCAATTGTAATAAATGTTTACGAATAAAACATAATTTTATGTAAATTCAAATCACAAAAAGCCTTTGAAGGTATTGAAATTTCGAGACATAAAATAAACCTACTATTTAAAACGCGTTAAGAGCCGTCATAATATATGACATAGCTTCAATGCTGATATAATTTACCCGAGGTATTTTTTTTTATAAATAAGGAAATCTATATCAAATCTTGTCCACCAGTGATTATTCTATGATAAATTCTACTTTTAATTGAAAATCGAAAATTAAAAATATATAGATACAGTATCTTATACCTTTAAACGAGCAATTCTTGTATATATATAATTGGAATCTCAGAATCGGCTCCAACGATGTTCATGAAATTTAGTATATAGGGGGTTTCGGGGGCGATAAATCGATCTAGCTAGGAATCATTTTTAGAAAATGTCATATTCGTGTTTTATTCGTGTTTAACAAATAGGAGGCGTTTGAGTAGTCCCAATTTATTATGACTCTTCCTGACATCTATTGGCGAGTAATAATACTATTTTTTGGCGAATAATTAAAGTTCCAGCAGATGGCGTTGTTAAGTGACGAAGTCCGTTGTTAAGTAACGAAGTCAATGATTGTTTGCTTTGAGGTTAGACTAATTGTGTAATTCGTACTTAAATATAATTTCCAAAAAACAAATTTATAAAAAAACAAAAAAAAAAAATACCGAGCAAAGCTCGGTCATCCAGATATTGATGATTAAATAATCACGACTGATAGCAAGGATAATGAAAACTCATTTTAAATTTGTAACATGGAAGAATAGTTTAGATGGTATTACTAGACACCCTGTTTTATTTAAAATCGATTTTACAAAATGCTTTTAACGCGAAGCTTTGCTTTTTATCTACAGCATCTTCAAGCTTCTACGTATTCACTACTATTGTCACGATCCCTAGTTATCGTTAATTTAAATTAAGCATATTATATTTTAGAAAAAAAAGTACGAATAAATATACTGATCCAAAGATATTTTGTCAAAATATGTATCGTTACAAAAAAGCGCTTCTATTTATTTTACATATAAATTAATCAAATGATTTATACAAATAATTAGATATTTGTTATGCAGTTAAGCATGTTTATAAACAAAGTTTCTAACGTATTTAATAAAAATGTAAAACATAAAAACGTTCCGAATTTGAGATAGTACATTAGAAAGAATCCGTTTCTTTACAGATATCAATGAATGAAGAAATAAAATAAAGAAATTTCAGTTGTATAAAATTTAACATGCTATCGACTGACAAAAAAATACACAATTTTCACAAGATTAAGATAGCGGAAACCTTAAATGTAAAGCCAACTATAATTTATTTATTTACGATGTCTTTGGATGAAATCAGTCTGAGATAGTAGTCGACGTACACTTCAGTATGTACATTAATGTGACTATTTTTTAACTGGTTATAAGTAGAATCACATATTACTTTTCATTTTAAAATTGTTTGAAACTAATTTTAAATCCAAAGTATTTTTTTTAAAGTGCAATCCAATACGCCAACGTTAACAGGATTTATTGATTCCAATCTTATTTTAGTTTAAAGTTTAACGACACTTAACTTTCAGACCTATATAGCTTTTTGGAAGTTTCGAGATCTTTAATATAGCAATAATGTTAACGACAATGTCTATTACTTTAATCTGTACGAAAGTTTCAAAAATGTTGTTCATTCCCAATATACTGAACAGTAACTGATCATTTTCGGAGATATCATTCATTGAAATATTATTAAACATGTATTTTTTTAAAGCTCAATAACATTGTTCAGAATTGTAGAAAAAGCTAACACAAACACGGAATTCAAGCGACCTAAATATATAATCGAAACTTCCAAAAATATTTAAATATATAAAAATCTTTATCAAATTTTTGCATTTGTCCCAGAATATAAATAAAATATTTTGATTTAAAAATCATCATTATCATTACCCTATATAGCAACGCAAGCGAAGTGTTGAAAAACCCTAGCTCGCTTTGATGCATTCCGTTTCCTTAAAATGTATGAGAACAACAATTATTCAGTATATGATGCACATACATTTTTAGAAATTAAATTTACGTGCAGAAGTGCAGTAAAACAACACTCGAATTATTGTAAATACCACGAAAATGACTATTGTTCTCTACCACCTTCTCAATCGCAATTCATAATTCATCGAGATCGGCGTTCAAGTTTGTAACCTACGAGTGATCGTTGATCACTTGACCAACCGTTTAACAGGTGTTTGCCAATTGAGCAAGCTGTAAGTATGCATTACACCCGATTGTCACGTCGGTAGTGCTTAGTAGTGTTAAGTGCTTTTCAGGATAGGAGTCCTCCTTTCTTTTCAATAAGCATGAGCTTCGATTTCTTTTGATATTAAACAACAAATAAACCACTGCCTCATTTTAAGCGGCACATTGCCAATTCGAGACGTAACATACGAAGCCTCGTGCGAAGTTTTGTCATCAATGATTCGAGCCGCTCCTCGAGGACTCCTTTCGTAAAAAGACCTATTACATCTGCGCCGTCTAGTACGGATTGTATTTATTTCGTTCCTTTGATGATTTTGAGGGCGCATGTGAGTCGTCATCGTTGCGCGCTCCACGTTGAAACTTATTGTGGCTGCGGTGTACGCCGGTGGTCTGTACGGGGGCGGAGCCGCTCAAGAGGTCGGAGAGGCCGCCGAGGGCCGTCAACGAGTTAAGGGCACCGAGCGCGCCGCTCTTGCTGAGCAGCTGCGCCAAGGGGATGGCGGAGGCCAGCG